>JAPYZJ010001826.1:0-41977 GCA_030522765.1 Ophioninae sp. B BG-2022a
GGGTAGGGGGTGAAATTCTAAGACGATTGATATAAGCATGTATGGGTCCCAGATCAACCCCTGAATTGTTATTAATTTTTTACTGCAGCCAATCAGACGAGCCCGAAGGCGGTCCAACGTCGGTGGGTGCCACGTACGTGTGTTAGTTCCCGGAGGGGCGGTACCCCCACCATGCGGATACTGCCACTCGTCGGTGTGCGCTTGCATGTGGTAGTGTGCGACAAAAAAGGAACTATCGGCGCGCGCGCGGCCGAGCGGATGTCGAACCTGTTATTTGTTATGGTTTTCAGTGAGTTTGGCTTTTTTTTTTATTGAGCGCTTCCGGCCTTGACGGCAGACGCTGTTTCCTGTTCTCTGTCTGTAACCTGTCCTTTCCCTCGTGTCTCTACTAACTGTATTGCAACTATGTATCCGGTAATAATCCACCGAAAATGTCTATCAACAAGTTGTAATAAGTAAACAATGAAATAAATAAATAATTATTTATAATCAATAGCAATTTTAGGCAATTCGGTCCAATCGTCAGCGACAAATGACAAATAAATTGCGAAAGCGTTATCGCTGAGGATTGGACCGAATTGCCTAATATTATTATTAATTATAAACAATTATCTATTTATTTCATTGTTTATTTATTACAACTTGTTAATAGACATATTGGGTGAATTATTACCGAATACATAGTTGCAATACAGTTAGTAGAGACACGAGGGAAAGGATAGGTTACAGACAGAGGACAGGTAACAGCGTCTGCCGTCAAGGCCGGAATCGCTCACTAAAAAAAAAGCCAAATGCACTGAAAACCATAACAAATAACAGGTATGACATCCGCTCGGCCGCGCGCGCGCCGATAGTCCCTTTTTTATCGCACACTACCGCATGCAACCGCACACCGACGAGCGGCAGTGCCCGATGGTGGGGGTACCGCCCCTCCGGGCACTAACACGCGTGCGTGGCACCCACCGACGTTGACCCGCCTCCGGGCGCGTCTGATTTACTGCCGTAAAAAATTAATAACAATTCAGTGGTTGATCTGGGACCCATACATGCTTATATCATTCATTTTAGAATTTCACCCCCTACCGCCCATTTCACGGATGACATTCTTAGCTGGGATACCCTGTATATACAGGGTGTCCCTACCGCCCATTTCACGGATAACATTCTTAGCTGGGACACCCTGTATATACAGGGTGTATATACAGGCTGTATATACGTCGGTGGGTGACACGCACGTGTGTTAGCGCCCGGAGGGGCGGTACCCCCACGATGCGGACACTGCCGCTCGTCGGTGTGCGGTTGCATGTGGTAGTGTGCGACAAAAAAGGCACTATCGGCGCGCGCGCGGCCGAGCCGATGTCATAGCTGTTATTTGTTATGGTTTTCAGTGCATTTGGCTTTTTTTTTAGTGAGCGATTCCGGCCTTGACGGTGACCCGACGTTGGCCCGCCTCCGGGCGCGTCTGATTGGCTGCCGTAAAAAATTAATAACAATTCAGAGGTTGATCTGGAACCCATGCATGCTTATATCAATCGTCTTAGAATTTCACCGCCTACCCCCTATTTCACGGATGACATTCTTAGCTGGAACACCCCGTATATAATAAAAACAATATTTTTGTTTGTTACGAGTTTTTAAAAACGAGATCAGCACAGTTAAATAAACAGCTGTTTGGCCTTCTCCAATGAGGGTCAGTATTGAAAGAAAAGCATTCGCGCGCACTTTAGTGGCAACCTCCAAACATTCGCTCGCTCTCGCGGGTATACACAAGAGCGAAGATGGATGAAGATTACCGCAGCGGCGCAGCGGTATTTCTCCCTGATTCGCGGGCTCCTCGGAAGGCCGCTCAATTCTTGAAAGTGTGCCAAGCTCGTACCTCGCCACGTCCAACCGAGCCGTGCAAACTCCTCGACGTTGCGACGACGAACGAGTTATTGAATAAACAAACATCACCCTTTCTTTTCGGGTGTAAATCGAAAAATATCGATCCTGCAGAAAAAATGATATCGACAAAAATTGTAGGAAATTTAATTCTGAACAACTTTGGTAATAACCATTTTTCGTGTATAATTAAAAATGAACGAGTTATTTGAAAAACAAAAAACCACCCTTAAAATCAAGATGGCGGAAAATGCAACACCACTAGGAATTCGAAAACCGAAATGTAGACTCCCAGTGACCCCCCGTAACGAATTCCGAAGGAAAAATTCTACTTATAATTCTACTTATAATAACCTGGGTCAATCGACAATTCCACTGGGGTAAACCGACCCGAGACGCGCCTAAAGAGAGAGAGAGACAGGGAGAGGGGCGAGCGAGGCAGAAAGCGGGGGGTGGGGAAAAGAGAGAGAGAAAGAGGGAGAGAATTGTTTTTTTACCCTTCCGGTACTTCGCATATATTAGATAGGGGAATAAGTTTATATCTTTTTTATATGGGAAAGGCGTGAAACTGGCAAATTTCTCTATGTAGAAAGGCGTGAAAATTGTGTATTGCAAAATTTGCGTGAAATTGCAAATTTTGCAATTTTGCAAATTGCAAAATTGCAAAGAAGGCTTCGATACGCTTAGGTAATAGAGGGTCGAACGAGTTTTTTTTTAATATTCTGAAATAGTATTGAGAGTTCGATCTATTGAATCGAAAATTTTCAGCTGATTGTTACGCAAAATGGCTTTTTATGACTCGAATCCAACTAGCGTTCATTATTAACTCTGTCCTTGTGCAAAATGGCTTTTTATGACTCGAATCCAACTAGCGTTCATTATTAACTCTGTCCTTGTGCAATACACATCACAAGGTCACTCGTCTTTATAAAGAACCTATGGTTTTCGAATTGCCAGGTTAAGTTTTTTGGTAAAGCCTTTCCAGGGCTGTATTACGTGTCGAGGTGGTAATACGCGTAACAATAGGTCTGTAACCCAACTATGTCTTTATCGACGGCGCAATCTTACTGCGAGGTCACAGTCGGGACCATAGTGAGAAGTGGGACGAGTTTCAAATGTTTTTTGAGTACTTGCCGAAAAGTCAAAGGAAGCCGTAAAATTCGATTTTAGTTCAGATTTATTTAAGAGCTCATTTACTCATGCGAGGCGTGAAACGTGGGTTTCTGGATAGGGTTTCCTTTCTCTATGATAGTCGCCTGGTCATGTATACAACTTTTGGGCCGCAGCTATAAATCTTTCCGGAAAAATATAACGTTACGATATTTATTCGTTCTTATTCTACGAATATAAAATAAAGACTTTGCTCTAACTAAGGCAATTGATGCAATTGGCTTAACATGATTATGAATGTAATCGAATTTTCGTCGAAAGCACTGCACACAGCAAAAAGAGGTCGTGATTTTTAAGTTTTTTACGATTTTTTCACGGAAATGTTGGGTTTTGGGGAAATGAATAGTTGGTTCGGGGTCAGGGGATGAAATTACGTCGAAATGGACTAATAAAAAACAAATTAAAAATCCAATACGTTATTGTATTTTTTGGAAAAAAGTGTTTTCACTGAATCATCGGTAACTTCTTTTTCTTTAGGATTCGGCACTCCACTGTTTGCTCAATCCCTTCGTTATGATTTTTTCTTCAAAATGCCTGTTGAATTATTAAGTGCCGATAATTTTTCGATTTTTGACCGAGTTTCAAAGGACGATCGATTTTTGCAAATTTTTCCATACCTCACTTCTTTTTTTGCGATTTTTCAAGTGTACTTTTCGGGAAAACTATACGAGATATCTATACGAATCCAACGACATTATTTATGTCAGACAAAAACCTTTTCCAAACCCACCCGTTGGATCTCCATTGCATACAAGAAGCTCACCCTTCGACCTTTTGAAATTTCGTGATTTTTCAGATTCTGGAAAAATGGCCGGGGAAGTCGAAAATGTTTTTTTTCCGTTTTGAAAGTATTAAAAGGGTCTATCTAATCGTAAATTTTCCGCTGCTTACAAAGATGTACGAGTTTTCGCCGAAAGTACAAAATTAGACTGGGAAAATGCAAAAAACTTTTGTAGAATATTTTTTGATTTGACTTCAAGGTATAAATATACATCGACATGGATCTGTGATATCACACTAAACGTTTGAATATAATAATTACTTCGAGTTTTGCGCTTAGGGGAGACTGGGTACGGTTGAAACGGTGGACGGTTGAAACAAAGCGAATATCTCGTGAACAAGGGGGGGGTGACAGGTCGAAACTTGAATTTTAATTCAAGTTTCGACCTGTCACCTGTCAAATTTCGACCTGTCAACCCCCCTTGTTCACGAGATATTCGCTTTGTTCCAACCGTCCACCGTTTCAACCGTACCCAGTCTCCCCTAACCAACGCATTTGGCGTTTCATTTTTATTATTGTGAAAATTAGTGGCCCTGATAAAGACCGTTGTGCATTCTGCTTCATAATAGATGCTCAAAACGCTGTACCACTGAGAACTGTTTTTTTTAGAGACTGATTGCTGACCCCTTAAAAAACATGGCCATATTATAAAAGTCACCCTGCATATATATATATGGGTTATTCCATGCCGTTTCGACCTGGGTTTAACACGTCAGCTCTCCGATTTGACCCGCGGTTTTTTATGTTATTGTACTATCTCTGAAAGGCACCTGAGAATTTTTCTAGATTTTTTCGGAACGATTTGATACCAAAATATTTTTTATAAACAAAAAACTAACGCCCAAATTTAAAAATCGGGAAAAAAATCACAGAAATCCTACATCATATATCAAACACGCTGAGCGTTGACAAACGTGAGTTTGTTTGGACCACAACGCGCTTTTTTCGCAGAAAAACATTTTTTTTTAACACTTTGACTGCCACTGGGGTCACCAGTGACCGGAGCACCCATATCAAGTACGTTGCAGAAATTTAGCATGGCAGTCAAAGGGTTAATCGAATCATTAGCCCACAAAACACAAAAGTTCTAAGAAAAATCTGGTCGATTTTGCATGTCATGTAATTTTTTTCCTCTTCAACGTTTTTTTTCAGTTTTAGCCTTTCATTTTGTTTTAAAAAGCGCGTCGTAAGCCAAACGAAACACGCGCCCACTTTTTTCAACGCTCACAGTGTGCGATACGTGAAATAGGAATTTTGTGATTTTTCCCCGATTTTTAAATTTGGGGGTTATTTTTTTGTTTATAAAAAATATTGTAACGTCAAATTGTTCCGAAAAAATCTGAAAAAAATCTCGAGTGCCTTTCAGAGATAGTTTAATAACATAAAAAATAACGGATCGAATCGGAGAGGTTGCGGGTCAGACCCAGGTCGACTCGGTGTGGAATGCCCCATATACACAATAATCAGGGCGTACACCGAAGTGTAGCGTTTTCATGGCGGTGTGTGCACATGGGTGATCCATAGGGCTGGCTGGAGAACGATTACGACGACGGACCGTTTGCTTAGTCGACGAGAGTGCAGTGATTGAACTCGCTGCTTCGTTGGCGTTCGGTGGCTGCGCAACGCGTGACGTATTCTTGATCTCGCAGCCGAAGTGGTCGCTCTCTCCCTATCTCTAGACAAATTACGCGACCAAACGCGTTTCTGAACAATTTTTAGGTTAGGTGTAAGTTTTTGGTTTTTTTTTGGATTATGCAATTGTTTGATGATTATTTTCATGGATTGTTTAATTTTTATTTGATCGTTTGGTAACAGTAGTACCTATAACTATGTAGAATAGTGGAATAATAATTATTGAATTGTTTAACAATAATGGTCACAATGAAATATTATGATTGGAAAGAAGAGAATAATGATTTTCTACTTTTCTCGGGATTTTTGAATTCTCCGGGCGATTTTTGCGATCGAACCGAACTTCTAGATATAATTTTTGAGTTACGTTCTGGTTTATGAAAGTTCTTTGCAGTCTTATTATATTCTTAGGGATTATTTTATCATTATTTTTTCCAGAGGTTTTATGAAAGAATTTCAGTAATTGATTGATGGTAATAATTTAATAATTGCAAACAATCATGATATGTCATGATTGATTTATCGTTTTTTTTTAAATTTATTTTCTTACTTTTCTCTCGCTTATTCCGTATCTCCAGACGAATTACGTGAGCAAACGCGTTCGTGGACAATTTTTAATTGAGGCTCAGGTTACATATTTTGTTTTCCTTTTTTTTTATATCGTTATTATTGTATCATTTGATTATTAAATTGTAGTAGCAAAATAATAATAGATAAATAATTAGATAGAAATAATCATTAAATGTCAGGATTAAGAGATTACTTTTATAAAAGTTTTAGTTTAGACGTTGAATTTTTTTTATTTCTGTAGTTCAATAATTGAATAATTCCGATTCAATTTCATCATACAAAAATAATTTTTTTACTTAAAAAATTAAAACTCATAATCGACTTTGTAAATAATTTTATTCTTCAATTATTCGATTATTATTTTGTAATCGAAAAGTAACATTAATTGAATAATAAAATGAAAGCAATTATTAACCGACAGGATTGAAAAATCATAAAAAAAATAATTTTATTACTTTGGTTTAGTGGTTGAATTAATTTCCATGTCATGATTTACTGCATAACACATGTTATTTCTAATTCTTCTAGTTTAATAATTAATCAATAATAATTGAATATCACGATTGATCTAAAGATATTTTTTTATTACCACACTTTTCCCTATCTCCAGACGAATCATGTGATTCGTGTGGCAAAAAAATGGCATATTATTAAATTATTCCATTATTACTTCACATTTCTTACTATTGGTAAAACAATTGACAATTTTGATTTTTCGAGAAACAAAAATGATTGAAGTATATTACCTAAACAAACGCAACGAAAATAAAAATGTTTTATCTCGTCCCAGTCGACAATTTTTTTAATATATTCAAACCTAATCTCTAAACCCTCATTGACTTCTCCCCCCCAAAAAAAGAAGAAACGAGGTTAAACATCGACACCACAACTCGCGACTAGATTACTTGTTATCACTGTCGCTCTTGTTTGCAAAAAGTGATTTCCAACGGGCGGCAGATAAGGCACGAGTTCATTGGAGCGTACGCGGCTCCAACGTCAATTATCGGTCGCGCGGCTGAAAATGCGGTGATCGCATGCCATAGAATTTATCAAACAGCGCCGATCGTTTTAACGCGTATGAGCGATGGGGGGAGGGAGTGCAAGAGGCACCCGTGGATTAAGACGTTTCACGCTCGTTTACTCCCTAGGCGACGTTCATCCTCCCCCAAATGGAATACTGAAAGCCGTATAATCTCGGATTTTGCGTAATTTTGCGTGTTCTTTGCAACGAGGAAAACACTCGGGCGCACTGTTCGCTCGTGAGTCAAACAAATCGTCTTTAGGTACAGTGGGATCTCGATTTTTCAACATTCTGGTGATCCAGGAGAAGACCGAACTTTTAAGATGTTTTTTTTCTAGTATGTTAACCCGTAGGGGTCACTAGGGGTCCGGTGGACCCCAGGCAAATTTTGTAGTCATATATCGTAGAAAGGTCGATTAAGAATGCACTTGTGCTGTTATGTGATGTTTGAACCTACTCCAACACTATTTAATCGTTGGCGATAGTAAAAATGGCGTCAGTTGTCTTGCAGGTAGCAAATAGTGCTGTTGATGGAAATTATATTATTTTCTTGAAAATATACTATTTCAAGAGTAACATAGCGTAGGTTTTTTTGCCATATCGCATAAATCAAAATTAATATGAATTTTTTAATGAAAATGGCATATAGGAGGTGTGACCATTACGGGTTAAAACAAAAATGGGCGTATGATGCAAAAGTAGGGCACCCTGCCAATTTTGGCGTAAAGATTGGTGATAAAGAGTGGTGATATTAATAAAGTAAGCATTTCAGAATGTAATACTGATATAAAATCGAAGGTACACATTCGCCCTCTCTCTCTTATAAAATCAAAAACTAAACATTTTTATTAAATTAAAAAATAATACCTACGTAAATACTCCCTTAAAATTAATGGAATAAATAAATTAAAAATTAAAAATCCAAACAAACCCAAAACCAAGCAAAGCAGGAATGGACATACACACACTATTACAGATGACAAAAAATATGATTCTTCCTTACGTAGCTTTTTTAAATTCGGCGGTGCCCCACTTACCCATAATTGCCGAAATTGGAATTATTATTATTTTACAGTTGTTACAGTTACCATAATTCTTTTTATGTTTATCATATATTTCTTATTTGATTATTATTATCATTATTACATTTTTCTATAAATAATGAAATAATATTTCTTTTTAGTAGAATTGAAAAAACAATCGAGAATCAAAAACATTATTAACTATTTATAAATATTTCGATATTATGATTCCCGATTTTTTATCCCTCTTAAGGGGTCATCTTTTCCAGCATTTTTTATTTTGCAACCGACTTAACCTCGAAGAGCGATCGAAAAAAATACATCGCGATACAAAATCGGACTTCCACTGTATATCTCTCCCAATCGTTTTTTCCACCTCCGTCGCACTTTGGACACCCGCGAGAGGAAATGTCATGATAAATAGGGCGTTGAAGAGGTCGATATTTTTGAATAAAATTGATTTTTTCGTATGACTCAAATATATGCAGGGTGATTATTGTAACGTGGCCATGGTTTTTGGTGAAGAATTTCTGTCTCCAAGGTGATTAAGTTTTTAATGATTTTCACGAATCCTCTTAGTATAAAATTATAACGATTTTTTTCACGAGTAGTTGTTGCCAGGTGAAATCGAGCATTGTGGAAAAAGTAAATACGCCATTCTCGGTAGAGCAGAATGAAGGTAATTAAATTCCGCATACAAAACAGTCCGGGGAACCTTTTTTTGGGCGCATTCTGTTGTCAAGATGCATTTCGAAGTGAGTTTATGGTATTGAATTCTTAATTAATTAATATAAATATATATTTAATTCGAAGTTAATTAATCAGTACGAAATAAATAATCCCGAAGTAACACAGCTAATGAATTCCGATAACTAATTAAGATAACTCATAACTGAGAACTGAATAATTCAGTTTCAATTAATTTACGAAAAGAACTGTATAACAGGTGTTTAAGTTTTAGTTAAAAGTTTATTTAAAATGCAAAATGAATCCTTACCTAAGAATTCATTTTGCAGAAATTTTAATATACTTTTAAAGCGATGAACTTTTCTTAAAAAGTGAGTTCAAAGATAATAATTATCTTTACAATAATTTTTTAATTACAGTTCTTCGGTTTCACAACAATGTTGAACGATTTTTCACTTTTCCTCGAAAAATGATTCGATAGATAATTATTATCATTAGAAATAATTTTCCGATAAGTCTTTTGACTTAAAAAAGGTTTAAATGATTCTAAAAATGACCTTCAGAATTGCTTTTTAAGAATAGTTCTCTGCCTTGTGTTTCAGTAACACAAAAAACCCAAACGTTTTTTTAGATTTGTACTGTTGTGCAAAAACAATACAAACCTACATTCTTATAAAATGTCATTCCACCACGAAGATTCGAATGTTCTGCTAGTATCAAATACACCGGGTTACATAATTCGAGGGAACGATGTTTTCTTCAATTTCTCATGCCTCTTATCATCAAGCATTTCAATTAGCACATTTATTAAATCTTAGACACGCGCCCGTCAAAATATTTGCCTCGTTTGAAGTTTGTACTCTCCGAAGAAAATTTAAAAAATTAAAAGTAATTTTCATTGCGTTTGAACGACGCAACGTTCAGAGTATTTAACGTCGATCTGGGTGTTCTCGTGTGCCGAGCGAGTGATCCTGCGAATCCGGTGAGTCCGTAGCGAAGACTCGTACCACTCGGCGTTGTTTAAAGGTACGACACGAGTCCACCTTCCGTTATGGCTGAAGACGGTGAACGCGCGAGGTTTGCCCCGTTACTCGTCGTATACCGCTTTGTTTGTATATATACGACTCCCGAGCAATCCGCGGGTTCACAGGACACTCCATATGTATTTTATGTCTGTTTATATATGTGCATATATGGGTGTGTACATGTGTGTTTGTAACGGGCAACAAGGACGAGAGAGGGAAACGATATGACCGAGTTAGATATAAAATTGAAAATCTCCGGATGCGAGAGAGACCGCAACATCCGGGTGGTCGTGTTCGCTCGGTTACGTGGACTATCGTAATCGAGTGAACGCGTCAAAATATTCAAAAACTTCAGTATCACGTGCCCATACGACGATATTTATTCCGGCAAACAATCGCGGACGTCGCCTATGGGGAAAACTAGAGGTTTGGGGGAAAAATCGATCAAACACAAGTTACTCTGGTTTTTAAGCGGAGAGTGTTGGCACGAAGAAAAACATGGGTCTCTATGCGAAAAACCGGGGGTGACCGTGAACTAACCTTGAAAGATCAAGTTTGGAAATTGTTCAAGGTCGGGATGTTGCGCAACGGTGAAATCCAAGTAACTTTTGTACGAACATTTTTTTTGTGCTCGTCGTTTTTATCAAGATATCGGGCTTTTTCTGATCGGACACTCGGTATATGTAACGCGTACAGAGACGAAGCGTACCCACATCGTACGGTTGTCAAGTCAGCAATCGTTCTTTTAAATCGTTTTCTTTTCTTTCTTGTGCTTCGTTATTTTTTTTCTTTTTTAGACTTTCGGCTCAAAATGGCGGCGTGAAATTACTTTTTTTCCGTCAGACCGCAGCAGATGCACTTTTGGTTTGCCGATGGTGCACCAAAGTATTCCGCGGTCGAATGAGTAAATTAGACGCGCGAATTTGGGAATTGCTGATGACGCGGGCCGATACGTGAACGGCTGAATCTGAAGCAGCATGTAGACGCGGAAGAATGCAGGGCCGCGCCGATCGATTCGACGTTCCCCGACACTGCCACGTTGCGGTCGGGACTTTCATGACAAAACTCAATCTACCTACACGCCAGGCCCACGCGAGCTCCCAACCTCAAAATTTAACGATGTTTCATTTATTTGATTTTCTGTTCGTGACCCTGTATGTCGCCCGCATACATTTTTCCAATATTTGCATTGATCTCACTTTTTTCTGGTCTGCAAAAAACTTAAGGAAACATGTGCTTAAGGAACATTAGGGTGTTCAAAAATTTTCATTTTTATTTTTTTTATATGGCCACCCCGTAAATTTGTTACACATATCTATAGTATTATTGTTGTTCCGTCCCGTACACCTTTCGGTTTTTACGGTCCCCTCCTCTCCTCTCGGTTTCTTCCTGTTTTTTCTCCCCACCTTGTTTTTCCTCCTGATTTTCCCCCACCTTGTTTTTCCTCCTATTCCCCACCTTGATTCCTCCTGTCCCCTCCCTTGCGGCTGCAGCCGACTTACCCCCTCTGTACCGTATTCACCGTGCCATTTCTGGCCCAGGCATAGGGAAACTGCGGAAAACCCATGCCAGTACAGCCGGTCCCAAGTTCACCTCCCGGCAGCGGAAAGAGTTCCATCGAAAAATTTCGAAGAAAAATCTCGACCGCTACCGGGATTTGAACCCGGGACCTCCCAATCCGCTGGCCGCTAGTCGCGCCTCAGCCCGCACGGCCAACGGATCAGTCCACATATCTATAGTATTAACCTAGTAAAATTACAGCAATCTATCTTTAGTGGAAGGGGGTGCTCAATGAAGTGTAATTTTTTATTTTTTGTGAAAAATACTTGATTTTGTTTTCTTTTTGTTTCAAGTTAGTCATAAGTAAATACTGGGAAGTGCAATAAAATGCAATAAAATGAGTTTTTAACACGTAAAAAAAGAACACATTTTTCTTCGTGGATGCCGGGATCTTGAGCCACTACTAAGGATTAACCAACTACCAACTCTCCGCCAAGTTCTATTGCGATTTCATCAAATATTAAATGTAACAAAGAACGTGAAAGATTCTGCACAAGTAGTCATTCAAGAAGTAATAGGGGTATGGAACAAATCTGGGATACCTACAAAACAACAAAATCACTGCAATGAAAAACCTATTAAGATTCATAAAAACTGGTTGCTTTAGAAAAAAAACAAAACAAGAGCTTCGGAAGCTTAGAAAAAGAGGGAGAATTCGTTTACAGCAGATCTGGATAAATTATTTGATATTGCCCATTCAAATGCTTCATATTTAATAAAAATTGCGGAAGACAGAAATTTTCTTATAGATCAAAGAGATGAGCGCAAAATGATAATGACTTCAGTTGACAAGAAGATGAAAAAAATCAAAGAACGTTCTTTAAAACGAAAACATAGAGCTGAAAAATTAAGGAAAAAGGCCGCTGAAAATAATAGTGCAACTTTGGTGGTATCGAGTCAGGAAATATAACTGGATTCCGGCTTTAGTAGCACTTCTAGTACCACTAGTATTGCAAAGAAACAGCAAGATGAGGAATTTGTTGCGACTTTACAAAAAAGGCACAGAATAACACCAGCACTAGTGACAGTTCTGGGCCATCAACATCAACTAATAGTATTTTTACAAAACATGTGACTGGCGCTCTTAACCGTAATAAGATAACCGATCGAGAAGCAGTGCGACTGATTATTCCGTTGTCTGTCGCACTTGGCTGCAATCCTGCTTCACTCTTAATTTCACGAAGTACAATTCGACGAGTCAGGAAAAAAGCTAGGCAAGAATTCAATGAAAGTTTGTATGAAACGTTCAAGCCGTCTTATCCACTAATAATACATTGAGATGGAAAGATACTGCCTGATACATCGGGCAATAAGAAAGTATCCGAGCTATGAGTTTTGATACTACAGCCTCTAACACTGGGGCCAAAAAGGTGTCTCTAACAAAAGCCAAAAATCAAGTCCGAGCTATGAGTTTTGATACTACAGCTTCTAACACTGGGGCCAAAAAGGTGCATGTGCACTCCTAGAGGCAAGGACAGGCCGTGATCTTTTATGGCTTGCCAGCCGTCATCATTTGTTTAAAATTATGCTTTCAAAAATATTCACAATTGGTTTTGACCCATCCAGCTTCTCAGAGATACCATTATTCAAGAGATTTAGAGACGCTTGGGATACATTGTCACGAGATCGCTGTGATTGCCGTGACTTCAGTTCTAGCACGGAGCAGTTCGTTAAACATACTCTTGAGAGTCTGACAGCTGCTTTATCAGGAGAAAAACAAGTCAGAGATGATTATAACGAGCTAATAGAGCTTAGTATGATTTTCTGAACAAGCCACCGCAAAGGATTCACTGGCGTTCCCCAGGGCCAATACATCGTGCTCGTTGCATGGCAAAACTGCTTTATCCTATAAAGATTTTTTTTCTTTCAGTGTAATTCAAACATATTCAAGCTGACTAAGAGAGAGGAAAAACAAATTACCAGATTCGTTACGTTGCACTTATTTACGTTGCACTTATTTACAGCAAAATTTGGATTGAAGCGCCTTTGACAGCAGGTGCACGGATTAATGATTTACAACTTTGGAAAAGATTAAAATCATATGAAGCAATAGATGCTGAAATTAGTCCAGCAGCGAGAGAAGTCTTAGAGCGTCATTTCTGATACTTATCAGATGAACTAGTAGCCTTTGCCTTATTTTCCGACAAGGTGTCTTGTGACGAGAAAGTTGGTATTATTCAAAAAATGAATGCTGCAGGAGGGTGTCGTTCAGTACGAGGTGATTCTTCTAAACTATCAATCACGGCCACTTTAGGAGTCTTTGCATCCGAAAAAACATTACGGACGCTTACAGTTCTTGACATTAAAGATTCATTTCTGCAGTTGCCTCCCGAGACTTGGGGCGAGAATGATGATTATGTTCAAGGTAAAACTTGCATTTAAATCATACGTGAAAATTGATTTTTTTATACTGTAACATACCAATTCAGAATTACGTCCGCGAAAATTCAACATATCTTACTGAGAAGATACGACCGTATTTAATTCATGAAATCCAATGTATTCGACACACAACATTCGGGATAAACATGCCGATCGATATCTTTGGAACGGAAATATTACTATCTTGCGATTAGGTATGAACTATGCAAAAAGCGGAAATGGTCAACAAAACTGACGCGATTACATGTGTTTCATAAAAAATCTGGGCTGCCGGGCATTTGAAGCGGATATTATCGATTGAAGCAATTCATGTTGGCCTTTACTGGTCCCCCACATAGCTACTGTTATACTCGCGTTAAGGGTGGAGTAAGGTTTTAAAACTTTTTTTTGCATTTTTTCTGAATGCACGATATGTCAGAGTATTGTGTACGAATTTCAAGTCATTCGGAGCAAAACTGACGGAGCTACAGCTTTTCAAATGACCGACCTTGATACTTGAACGACCCGTATAAAAAACTTTAAATCGATTTTCCCGAAAACGTCATTTTTGTAGTTCGTGAAAATTAGAACTCAAAATCTACTTAACCGATCCTTTAAAAATTGAAACACTACCTACCTCTACACATAAATCAACAGGTAATCAGGAAAAGTTTTTTTCACCATTTTTTTCTATTTTTTTATAAGAAATGAACCGAAATTTTTTAGCTAAAATCGCGTTTTCCAGTGCCAAATGCTGAAAAAAAAAATATATATATATATATTTCAAAAACTCTCCCTGATTAGGTACCTGGGGAAATACATCACCTTTTAAACGGATATCGATTTTTTTGTTTGGGTTCATCCGGTAACAAGTTGTAACCGCAAAACAACTTTTTTTTCGAGGCGCCTCCGGAGATTCACCGTTACAGGCGTATTTATCAATATTATTTATTAAAATTTTTATCTAACCTACTTCAGAAGTTGTACCACAATATGTAGATAAATTGAATAAAACAATATTATTGCTCATATTGCCAAAAAAATCACGAAAATATGCCTTTTTTGCTTTTAAAACCTTACCCCGCCCTTAAACAAACGAAGTTCGTTATGTTTTTCGGTAACAGTTTTATGAAATGGCGGTTGGTAAGACCACTCGCGTCTAGCTGATCGCTATTTTAGTACTACATTTTTGATAATAACAATTTTACACGTTTATTACCAAACACTTCTCAAATAATCATGTATATTAATTTATTAACATATAGGAGGTTCCTTTATTCCATGCGTACCTTTGCGGATTCTTACATATCTGCTTTCTTATCTCCTCGAGTTCCAAATTCTCCTCGCTGACCTTTCCGGCCTTCTATCTATTTCCTATCATTCCCTAACCGCACTTCGCTAACCTACCTACGGTGCGTCCACAGTCGACTTAACTACACTATACCGCATTTGCCGAGGACACGGGGAAATTGTGCAAAACCCGAGCCGGTATAGATGACCCTGTATTTACCAGATTCTTTGGTGTACACACTTCGTATTGAAGTATCTACACTAGTCTCCGAAAAATCAGCCTAAGCGGCCTAAGCGGTTACCGCACCAAGTATTCGCCTCTCTTGATGCTGCTCAATTTCAGTGATCTTTCGAGCCGGACTCCGACCACCCAACCACCAGGCTCGGTTCATAAATTCTTTTATATTAATAAATGTTTGTATATTCAAACGTTTATATCCATAAACTTTGTTTATAAACCGTTTATGTTAATAAACATTGTTTATAAACCGTTTATATTAATAAACGTTGTTTATAAAAATAGTAAACAATTGATAAATTTGAGATAAACAAATTCAACAAATTAATTAATTCAAGACAAACATAAATTCTCATATTAATACACGAATGTTTATTGAAACTGCAAACAATCGATTATCCCAAAGATTATTTAATTCAAAAAAGGACAGAAAAAACGATCGCCCCGAAAATTCGTATAAAAATGTCCTGTCACGCTAAAAGCCACATAAGCGATGTTCATGATATTATTCGTGTCCCCAGTGGTGACACGTATAAAACGAAAGCCCTCGACTTCACCAACAGGGGCATTTACCTCACCAGCTACGTGTTTTCCCCTCCCCCTCCCGCCCCTCCCCCTTCGCCCTCTTTACTCCACTTCTCGACATCCCATGAGCCGAAGAAAGCGAGCGACACTTTGATAAGAGAAAAATAAAGAGAAACAACGATAAAAGCGACCAAAGCGAAATAGAGCGACAGGCCGTTCACAGAAGCGGGACCGGTACATGCTCCGAGCGATAAAGAACGATCAACCGAATGCGCTACGTACTAAAAGCGTACGAAAGTGAACGAGGATGGAAGGGGCGGTTTGGTGGACGGGCGAGGAGGGAGGGGAGGGGGGGGGTGGTACTGAAAGATACGTCTTTCCCGTGGAGTAAAGTGTTTGTGGATACGCACATCCGACGAGTGGTCCGGTGAATGGCCATCCAAAACAATGAAATTAATTATTTTTTGCGGATCTCTGTCCGTCTGTCTTTTCCCCAAGCTTCCGACGTAAATAACCAAAAAAGAAACATATCATTTTGAAATATAATTGAAATTGAGTGTTTTCTTCGTTTTCTTTGTTGTCAATTTTTTAAACTCAGGTGGCGTAAATGAACGAAAAAGATTATTTTGGAATATAATTAAAATTGAGTGTTTTCGTCGTTTTTTTTTAATAATAATGATTACGAAAGTAATTATAATAATTTTGTAAATTGTAATCACTAACATTAAATGTATATTATTATAATACATGTGAACATAGCAAATTAAACATACTACAAGAATTAAATCACAATAAAAGTAATTGAATACATAATGATAAATATATATATGTACCTATCTTGATTAGGACTGACGATCGCTTCTGAAAAGTTTCAATAAAATCAATTTTGCGTGATACGGATTTCACACGGTTGTCTGGTGAAAAAAATGAAGAATAAAATAATAATACGGTTTCGTATTATATCGAGAAATTAAGAAAATTCAACGAATCGTCGAGATTTCGGCGAATTTTTTACCGTCTATCAAGAACCACCTTAAAATTTGACCTTCGGAAGGTGACCTTCGATCTTGCGCTGATTAAAATACCTCGGTACTCTTACTCTTAAATTTTATTTGCCTTGGGAGACGAAAGATACTTTCAATTTTTTTCGCCGTCGCCTAACCTCTCAACCCCCCCCCCCCCGCCCCTGCACCCTGAACTGCGCAGCAAATTCGCGGAGACGTGAAAATTCAGTTAAATGAAAATGAGCAAGCCCATGGAATATTCATTTATTTTCTTCATGCGAATTTTTTCCCGAGCCTCGGTTTTTATTGTTTGTTTTTTATTTCGCGCCTCGTCACGGATCGCGCAAAGTCGAAACGCTTCTTTTTTTTTCTTCTCTTTTTCGTTCGGGCTTACGTAAATGGTTTGGAAAATTGGTAATCGAGGGCGCAGCCTGAGGAAGCCTCGGGAGAATTCAATATCAGCCTGAGATTACGATCGTAACCGATGCATCGTTGACCCGATGGCGAAGCAATACGGCGCATGTCGTGACTCCATTATTAACCGAATATATGAGTATGGCGCGTGTACGTAGAACGCTCGTTGTTCACCAGAAAAAAACAAAAAATTAAGCGAATATAAACACGACGTTATTCTCGAAAATGTACAAACACACGAATAAACAATATACAATCCAAACTACGCCACGAAAAATCAGCAACACCTTTAACTTCTACACTGAAATTCTGATTACGCGACAACGATATTAAAAACTATCTAATAAAAATCGTTCTTATTATTATTATTTATATTTCATTTCCATCGTAACGAACGATACTTCATTCGAGCTCGTAATCTTTGCCAGTTTGCCAACAACTGCATACACAGCGAGAGTTTCAGAACTCGGACTCGCTATCTTTTTCTCTCAACCACTCCCCCTCCTCTCTCTCTCTCTCCCTCTCTCTCCCTCGCAGCTCTCTCCGCCGAGAGTGTTGAGGTGGGTACACGGAGAGGCGCAAAAGCCTAGTAACTTGTGGCTATAGCCGCAGTTCCCGTGTAGTCTCGAGCCGAGCCTCGTCCTCGGTTCGCGCAGCAGTCGCGATCCGCGTCTTCGTCGTCGTCAGTCGTGTCGCGTTGCGCTGTGTCGTGTCATCACCGCCACTTTTTTTCTCCCTCCCTCTACATATATAAACGCACACGTATATATTTATACACACATATATACATATATAGACACATGTTTATATTTATATGTATATTCATATTTTTTTAAATATATGTATGCATTATGTATATTATATATGTGCGAAAATAAATATATTATCCCCCCTTATCCTAGTCTCCCGAAAGATCCAACGAATGAGCAAACCCAAACGAACCCAGACACACGTATACCTCTTTGCCTTGCATCAATATCGCGCAGGCCTTCAAATGTAGACACGAGGATATGTGAGGACCGAGGTACGGCGGTATGAGTGTCGCGCAGTAACGGATTGTCTCAGTCCTAACCTCCACGTTCAATTTCAGGTTTTCTTTTTTGCTCCTTTCTTCCTTTCTTTCCCTCTTTCCTCTTTTTTTTTGCTCCATCACTCGCTCCTTTAAAACTCTGTGAACAAAAATAGGGGGCGGATAAAAAAACGTCGTCGAAGATCGTACGAATATAAAAAAATGGGGGAAAAAAATTATTATGAAACGTCGACATCGTATGAATACAAAAAATGACGTGATAAAAAAAGATCGTTGAGGATCATCGAAATCGTATCGACGTAAACAGAGGGCGGGATAAAGAAGATCGTTAGAGATTGTCGGAATGGTATGAATCTGAAAAATGACGTAAACGAAAAGATTATTGAGGATCATCGGCATTGAACGTAGAAGTACATTGCAAAAAAGATCGCGTTGGATCGTCGAAATCAAAAGTAATAAATGGCATAAACGTAAAGATCACCAAGGATCATTAAACATCGAACCTAAAAAGGATTATTGAAAAGATATCTTTCTCTATAATTCTCATCAAACGTCAAAAGTGGCACGATAACAGATAGTTAAAGATCATCGAAAGTGAGCGTAAGAAATTACATGAAAACAATTCATTACCTATAATTGAAATCCACCGTAAAAGGTGTAAAAAAGAGTAATAAATTGCAAGAAAAAAAAAAGAAATCATCAAGGATCATCGAAATCGCCCGAACGTAAAAAATGCCGTGAAACAAATGAAAAGCGATCATTATTCATTGTCGAAATCGTACGAACGAAAGAATCAACAACACCAAAAGAAGAACAAACGATCAAGTACCAATTATCGATCACGCGACCAACTTCCGACAATTTATCTCGATTGCGGGAGAAAGAGAAGAAAAAGAGAGAGGGAAAGAGAAAAAAGAACAAAACCGAAGGAAAAACAACCGTACTGATAAGATAACGAGGAAGAACATTCGACGTTTCGATGAAAATAAGAGGAGTCGCGAAATCTCAAGCTGTTGAAGCAATTGTCCCTCTCTTCTCTGTAAACGACACTTAAGTTTCGTAATTTTTCCATTCCGTCGTCCCTCTCCCCCCTCCCTCCCCGCCGATGGAAAATTCAAACCAAAAACGAATTCGAGCAATTTTTCTTCCAACCCAAACCCAAACAGACCCAAACGTACGCGAGTTGTTCTTTTTTCAATCCCTTTATCCTGGAAACGTCAAATAAAAAAGCAATATGGACAATTCTTGTCTCAACCCGAAGAAACCCGAGCAAATCCAATTAATTCTTTTCCGAACCCAAACATACTCAGTCAATTTTTCTAACCCAAATAAACAAAGTCAAGTAATTATCCTCCCAACAAAAACAATGTCAAGCACTTCTTTTTCTTCTTCTTTCGATCCAATCAGACCCAAACAAACTCGAGCAATTCTCCAATCCGAATAAACCTAAACAAACTTATTCAAACCAAAACTTATTCAAATTCAAACTTATTCAAACCCTAACTTATTCAAATCTCAACTTATTGAAACCCAAACTTATTAAAACCCGAACAAACCTATTCAAACCCAAACAAAGCCACGCAAAATATTCGGGCAAACCCAAGCATCAAACCCATCGAAGTAAACAATAGAAATATAAAAAAATCTTAAATCCAGGCAAACCCAAACAAATCTAAGAGAACCCAAACGATTCTTCTTCCTTTACGAGAAAACGCGGAACGACCCCGAACAAACCCTTTCTTTATCTCTCTTTTTCAGTGGCGTTCAGTAATATTTCCAATATTTTTCCGAACAGACGCAAAGAGCAATTGCTAAACGCCAGTGCCAGTCTACTAATTTTCCCAAAAACCCCCATAAGCAAAAGCATTCAATGTTAACAGTTTCCCATTTTTTCTCGCCTGATCTTTTATTTTCTGCGACTTTGTATCTCGGGTCTGAAAGATCAACGAGATTTGTGAAGAATGAGGGAAGGCGAGAAGGAATCTATCGCGATAACGAAGCTCGCGAAGCTCGTGACAACGAGCCGGAGAGGAGTACAGGAGGACGAGTGAATACTAAATCTGAATGTCGTTCGTGTGGGTGGCAGTGAGAATTTGATATTTTGAAATGTTCTGTTCGGTGTGCCTCTTATGCATTTATAGGCTGCTGTGAGAGCTGAGAGTGATTTTTTGGTAAGCAAGCCCAATTTTTTGTTCAGTTTCTTTTTTTTTCAAATGTGCTGAATTTATTGGATTTTCACTGGATATTTGTCGATCGAATTAATGGAGTCAATTTAATCGAGTGCAGCACCGATATTTCTAAGGGAATAATAATAATAATAATAATACTTATTAATAAATAATTCTTATAATTCACCGTTATTAATATCAATAACAGTGATTGCTATTAGAAGGACGTCCTTTCGTATTATTAATAATAATCAGAATCACTATTCAAACACAATAACTTAACACTTTTTTTATCAACTTAATGCAATTTTTCATTTTGTTACAATTAAGTTTGTAACAATTAAGTTACAATTACAAAATACAAATTAATTATTGACTTTTTGAAGGTAAGGAGTTGATTACATTAATAATCACTTCTATCAGTAGCAATGGCAGTCGTTACTGTTATCAACATTTCTAACTAGTATTATTAATTTTATTGATTTCTTATTTTAGAAAAAATAGTCATTAATGCCCAAAATAGTGTTTAATTTATAAATTAATATTTAATCACACTTTTAATTTTTATCAATTTTAATAGAACAAAGAAATTAACTATTGTTTTGATCAACAATAACAGTAAATAAATTATCATTTTCGTTAATTCAAACTCCGGAATATGTATTGATGATTAATTAATAATTCTATATATAATTATATATTCAATATATAATTAATAAATTAGCTCTATACATACACACGTTCAGAAGGGACGAACAGAATTTGGATGTCAGAAGAAAAAAATACCATCCTCAACAATGTCTTTCTTTTGTTTTCCTTGTTGCATTATTATTTCAAGTGCTTGTCAAAATTCGCAGCTCATATCAGCTTATATAGCTATGTCTTCCGCATGGAAAACGAAAAACAAAAGAAAACGGACGATTTTGCATAACGAGTCGAGAGACCGTGTATTTTTCAGGATTCTCACATTCCACTGGCTCGACGAAAATAATAGTTCTAGAGTTTTTAAAACGCGACGAAAAAACATCGATGCACGATAACGAGACGGATGTGTCGCCGGAAAAAAAAGGAAACGGCGAAACACGAATTAAGAATAATTCGTATACTTGGACGAATGGAGCGGTACAATTGGATGCATTCGTAATGTTCAGGATGTTCGGTTCGGGATAATCGATGCGTTGAAATTCATTGATTTTCCATTAAGCATCAATATTTAATTGATCCTCAATGATTAATCAATATACACGGGAAATTCGACATTCAATTGCAAAATCAATATTCAATAGGTTATTTGAGAGTTATTATCCAGGTTAGGAGAAGTCTTTGGAAGACACAAGGGGTTAGACAACTGCAACGAAAATGAGGCTATTTTGAAAAAAATAATTTCGAAGAGTTAATCAAGAATATTGAAAAACTGCTTTTACGGTGTGTTTTTTTGCACAATCGTTGTGTTTTTATTTTTGCTTAATCGTGATTCCTTTTAAAACAGTTTTATATATTTAACAATTTTTCCTCTTTTTTAACACTCATTAATTTTATTATTAAATAAAAATATTGAAAAAATGTTGATTTTTGTACAATGAATAATTTTTAAGTAATTTTATGATTTGATGTCATAATCCAAGTTTTATATTGTTGTACCACCCCATACACCCTTCCGGGTTTTTTTACGGCCGCTCTTCTCCTCTTTGTTCCTTCCTCTTGTTTTCCCCACCTTGTTTCCTCCTATTTTCTCTCCCACCTCGATTCCTCCTGTCCCCCCTCTTACGGCCGCAGCCGACTTACCCTCTCTGTACCGTATTCACCGTGCCATTTCTGGCACGGGCATAGGGAAACTGCGGAAAACCTATGCCAGTACAACCGGCCCCAAGTTCACCTCCCGGCAGCGGAACGAATTTCATCGAAAAATTTCGAAGAAAAATCTCGACCGCTACCGGGATTTGAACCCGGGACCTCCCGATCCGCTGGCCGCTAGCCGCGCCTTGGCCCGCACGGCCAACGGAATAGTTCAATTCAAGTTATATATATACAGGGTGGCCGATCAATTGACGTCATAAAAAAAAGTTAGATCCGGCATGTTGTGGGGTATCCGAATCACCCCCATGTATGTTCCGCAATTTTTTATAGTTTAGGATTTATGGTTTTTTTTTCGATTTTTTGAGGAATTTCGACATGACCTGTTCTAAAAAATTCTAAAACAAGAAGCAAGAGACTTTTCAGAGTCTTTTTTTTTTGTAACTAAATTCTTATGAGTTGCATTTTTATGCATGAAATAATCAGCTTCGTAACTTTGATGAAAGTTATGAAAATGTGGGTCTAAAGTTAAAAATGTACGTTCCGTGAATTATGACTTAAATTTTCAACTTTAAATTAAAAATCCAAACTGGTGACATAATGATTTCTTACTTAGTCTCAGAAATGCGCCAGACTCTCCGCTTTCATAATAATACAAAAAAAAGTGGCACTTAATGGGGGAAAATTGGCTAAAATCAGTCTTCAAAGACAGCAAGGTGGAAAATCCTTAAAATTATGCAACTTATTAAAAAAAAACATTCCCAAGGCTAATTCATGATTAGAGAATGCTGGAAATCCATCGAGCTGGTTGGATAAGGATAGTTTTAAGTGAAAAGCTGATCACATTAAAAATAAGGCACTTTTCCTCAAAAAATCGAAAAAAATCATAACTCCTAAACTATAAAAGATTTCGGTACATACATGGGGGTGATTCGGATACCCCACGACATGCCGGATCTAAATTTTTTTTATGACGTCAATTGACCGGCCACCCTGTATATGGGGCATTCCACGCGAAGCGGACAAGTAAAAAAAGTCAATGTTTCCGATTTTAGTAATATAGATGTCCATGCCCTTGAAAAGTAATTTCAATATTTTTGCAAAATAATACCTGGTTAAGGAGTTAAGGGAATTTGAAATTTTGACTGATCTGTGGGCATGCAGTACTTCAAAATCGACTACCGAGTCATAAAATTATGGATGAAAATAATTTACCCATTGGATTTATTACTTCATTAAATGAGCTTCTTAGGTGCATTTTTGGATATGGAAAAAAAAATTTTTTCTTTTTAAAAAATGAGGTTTTATTTTTTAACTTTGATTTTCACAAAGTTTAACCATCTCGATTTTTTAAATTTTTTTTCCAAAAATAGGTAATATTGTATAGAATATCCATGCTAAGTTTCATAATGGGCGTGGAAGTGGATTAGGAGCTAGACTAGAAACACTGCCGACGTGCGGCGCTCCCACTCCGCGCCGAACCGCGAACGTACGTTTTCTATGCTCGAAAAGAGGAGATTCAACTAAACAGATTGTTTTTGAAAAGCAGATTTGAATCGGCAGCGACAATACCAGGCACAAAAATATATCGTGCTTTCATTCCTACTACTGAAGGTATTATGATAAAACGCACGAGTAATAGCGAAGCATTTAAATATTTACAAACATTTGTTAATATTTCCAAATTTTTACAATTTGAAATTTATAAATTTTACAATTTGAAATTCACAAATTTTACAATTTGAAATTTACAAACTTTACAATTTACAAATTACGAATTTACCATTTACCAATTTACAAGTTTTACAATTTTACAATTTACAAATATGTACAAATTTTTACAATTTTAGATGCTTCACTATTACTCGTGCGTTTTATCATAATACCTTCAGTAGTAGGAATGAAAGCATGATATTTTTTGTGCCTGGTATTGTCGCTGCCGATTCAAATCTGCTTTTCAAAAACAATTTGTTTTGTTGAATGTTCTCTTTTCGAGCATAGAAAACGTACGTTCGCGGTTCGGCGGGGAGCGGGAGCGCCGCACGTCGGCAGTGTTTCTAATCTAGCTCCTAATTCACTTCCACGCCCATAATGAAACTTAGCGAGGATATTCTATACGATATTACCTATTTTCGGAAAAAAAAAATAAAAAAAATTGAGATGGTTAAACTTTGTGAAAATCGAAGTTAAAAAATAAAACCACATTTTTGAAAAAGAAAAAATTTTTTTTCTCCATATTCAAAATTGCAATTAAATAGATTAAATGAAGTAATAAACCCAGTGGGTAAATTATTTTCATCCATAATTTTATGACTCGGTAGTCGACTTTGAAGTACTGCATGCCCACAGATTAGTCAAAATTTCAAATTCCCTTAAATTTTGCAAAAATATTGAAGTTACTTTTCAAGGGCATGGATATCTACACCATACTCAAATATTACTGAAATCGGAAACATCGACTTTTTTTACTTGTCCGCTTCGCGTGGAATGCCCCATGTATATGGGACATTCCATATACATATACGTATATATATATATATGATTTAACACTTGAACAATTTTATTTTCATAAAAAAGTATCATCAAATATCTTATAATTATTTAAATTTTAATTGACAATTTACATTTCTACTTATTTACGTACAAAGAATATAAACCCAAACTAACTAACTCTCCATACCGTAGAACGTACAAAAAAACCAAACCCAAACAAACCGAATCAACTCTGTCGACATCGTAGAACGGATATACAGTAAACCCAAACAAACCCAAACCAACTCTGCCAACATCTTAGAACGTACAAAGAATGCAAACCGAAACAAACTGAAACACACTCTGTCAACATCGTAGAACGTACAAAAAATGCAAACCCAAACAAACTGAAACACACTCTTTCAACATCGTAGAACGGACAAACAGCAAACCCAAACAAACCGAAACCATCTCTGCCAACATTGTAAAACGTACAAGAAATGCAAACCCGGACAAACCGAAACAAACTCTGTCAACATCGTAGAACAGACAAAAAAGCAAACCCAAACAAACTGAAACATACTCTCTCAACATCATAGAACACCCAAGAAAAAAAGAAAACTTGAGCAAACTCAAACTATCTCAACATGGTAAAACGTACAAAAACAAGTGGCAACCGCAACGTTGCCGACTCACACCCGTATCCTCCCATACACGTCTGTAGACTCTCCAGGTAAAGAAGACTCTTTCTCTTTCTCGCCTTTACCCTGGAGACTATCAGGGAGTACCGGGTGTGCATACAAACCTCTAGAAAGGTGGTTGCGCGATGGCGGGACGGGTGGGGAGGGCGCGGAGGAGACAAACGAACATACGAACGAGTTTTTCGTGTCGGGCTTTGTCTATAAACACATACAGCGCGGAGGCGCACATGTATAAGGGACACTCAGCTTAGACACGAGATAACGTTACGCAGCGCGCGCGGTTTACGCGCCACCGTTCCCGCAATTGGTGCGCATGTGTTGTGAGTGCAGTCACGAGTGCACGTTGCAATCGCGCCAACGACGAAAAAAATATAACTTGAACTTCAAATAATAATACAATGATGGTATTATTATTAATATTATATAATATATAATTTTATAATAGATTATTATTGTATGATATTATATGTTTTATAATTATATAATAATGCATATAATATTATAGCTATATTATAGCTTTTGCCCGCGACTTCGTATGCGTAATATTTATAATTACCTAAGTTTCAAAATTTTATGTTTGCAGAGATAGTTTAAAATGAAATACCAACAAAATTAACTTGGAAAGGGTACTCGTAAACAATTTTTATAATTGTAGAAAAAAGAACATATAAAAATATTACAGAAAATCAAGTACTGAAAAATTGTTTTATATATAATTGAAAAAATCGGAAAAAGGTATTTTCATGCAGTAAAGTGGAGTCTGAAATTTAAGTTAGGCGTCTAACAAAAGATCGGTGATTACTGCATCCAAATCCATGCAGTAGTTTTTGCGTGATGCGCCTACAAATCTACGGACAGACAGACTGACAAAAATTTGAAAACCGGTTGTTTGGGTTTGTTTAAGTTCTCTAATAAGGAATCCCCATTTTTTTGTTTTAAAAAATCTTCAACGTACAGACATCGACCTGTAACAACTTTATTATATGTATCGGTTATTATATATTATTATAATAAATAGTCATATATAAATATAGAACTATATTAATATATTAAATTCAAATATATTGAACTATAAATAGTTACATATAATTATACAGGGCTGAGGATTGAACCGAACTGCCTAAAATTACTATTAATTATAAACAATTATTTATTCACTTCATTGTTTATTTATTACAACTTATTGATAGACATATTCGGTGGATTATTACCGAATACATTGTTGCAATACATTTAGTCGTTTAGAAGAGACACGAGAGAAAGGACAGGTTACAGACAGAGGTAACAGCGCGTTACCTCTAGGGAGGCCGGAATCGCTCCCTCAAAAAAAAAAGGCCAAATGCACTAAAAATCATAACAAATAACAGCTATGATATCGGCCGCGCGCGCACTGATGGTGCCTTTTTCGTCGCACACTACCACATGAAAGTGCACACCGACGAGCGGCAGTCCGCATGGTGGGGGTACCGCCCCTCCGGGCACTAACCACACGTGCGTGTCGACCACCGACGTAGGCCCGCCGCCGGGCGCGTCTGATTGGCTGTCGTAAAAAATTAGTAACAATTCAGGGGTTGATCTGGGACCCATACATGCTTATATCAATCGTCTTAGAATTTCATCCCCTACCCCCCATTTCAGGGAAGACATTCTTAGCTGGGACACCCTGTATATAATATAATACATATAATAAATAAGATTTGTATAATACATTTATATTAACAATAATAACGATTATTATTATTATTATCATTCTCATTTCAATCAAAGTAATTTAAAAGAAACGAAAATATCAGAATTTAAAAAAAATGTTCGCCTCTTACTGCTAATTTTATTGTTTTATTAATGTTTATCGGAAAAAAAATCTCTCGACTTGAGAACTGTGAAGCGTTCTCTTCGCGTTGCGAGGGTGTAAAGAAAGACGATAATGGAAATTGCCATGCGAAACTTAAAAGGACAAAGGGGAAAAATAAAAAAAACGTTTTTATGAAATATTGATGGGTCGCGGAAGGCGGCTATTCCTCACGGCTAATATTGGTAGAAAGTAGATAAAGCACTTATCCGAGCGGACCTAGTAGACCTTGAATATCCAAGTGACGAAAAATGTAGATACGAAACGCAATATTCCTGACAACGTAATCATGTATAGATACAGTTACTTACGTTTGGCCTTCGTACTTTTGGCGTGTAGAATAGCCGAGGAAAATCCAATCGCCTATGACATACGAAATTGATAATAAATTTGTTTACCTCGAAATCATCGATCGAGGGAAAAGCGGGAGGGGGAGATCAAGTTCGCTTTACCGAAAAGGTCGCGATAATGACGAGAATTATTTCGAGATGATAACGCTAAGAATATGTTTAAAAAAAATGAACTGTATATGATTCAGTCATATATATATATATTCTTAAGCAATTTTTTAAAACTATATTAATTGAGTTTCAACGATTTTTGTAAATTATTTTACATTTATCAATCTTATAAATCTTCCGATCGACAAAAAACCAGTCTCTGCCCTTCAACACAAATTGTGTTTAATTAAACATGTATTTTTCCTATTTTTTACCTTATGTGGGGCAAAATGGACCACCTAAAAATGATGCCTTTTTAAATCGGACGTTTTTGCGGCAATGCGATAACAAAAATGGTTATAAAATTAAAAAAAAACACATGTGAACTGAAATTTCCGAAAATTAAAAATTTCTTATTTTTTCGGCCGCTTCTAAGCCGCCTTATTTTTCGTTCGGATATTCAACGCAACGGCGAACAATCCTTTTTTTCACCTTGCTTAGCGTGGGCTGCTCTTTATTGCGAAGAATAAAAAAATAAACTTAAAAAACGCGCAAAGAAAAAATGGAATATCGCGTTTCGACGTGGCGAGGACGGAGTTCGCTTTGACTCGTGAGCGCACGCCGATTATTCGTCGGTGGAATTCGCAAGCGAAGCTTCGATGCATTATTACGCGCGTTAAATGGGAATGTAAATGAACCGGGGAGGGCAACGCACAATTTATGTACGTGAAATGGTGTAACGCCGAGATCCCAAGTAATTCCGGTCTAAGCGTTAATGGGGACGGTGCGATATATATTTTTTGTAATCGCATACCGAGATTTTTCGAAACATCCGTATAGCCCACCTAAAAATTCGATTTTTCTATTTTTTAATTATTTTTTTTCATCTCGCTGTTTTATTTTTCGTATCTACGTATTTTCAAATTAAACCTTGCTTTCACGTAATTTATAACATAATTTTATTACTGAATTAAAATGTTGGTTAAAGAACAATTTTATTTTCATTAGAGATGGCTTCAAAATGTTTCCATCAATTTCTGAAGATTGTAATTATTTTCGAATAAAAAGAAATGAAACTACGATTTTGAATTAGGATAAATAATTATTCCATTTATTTTTATTCTCCAATTGTTCGAGTTTCAAAAATGATTTTTTTAAAACAATTTATATAAAAAATATTTGAAAAGAATTATTTTCCAGGGTACAATAATCGTTGAAAAATGCAATTAATACTAATACAAATTCAATCAATACGTTTCTAATAAATCTTCTACCAGTTGAGTTACTAAGAAAATTCTAACAAATGTTTCAACCAATTCGTAACAAAAGAAAAATTATTTTGAAGGAATAACGTTCGAAAAAATCATTTAGACGTTTGTTTGTCAGTACATTTATGGACTCATCCACCAAATTCAAAGATATCATCAATTAAAGCAGATACAAAGAATCTCGTGAAGGACCTTTGACCCTGAAGGACGTTGAAGGGAGCAACGGTGTACTTTATTTTTTCGACTCGATCCAAAATCAAGAAAAAGTTTTTTTCCAAAATAGATTGTTTGGCGTTTTTCTTCAAAAATAGTTAATATTAACTTAGACTCGACTGAGCTTTTTCGTAATTGCGTTTTAAGAACCGAAAAAAAAACAATCGAATTCGTTTTATTCATTTTTTCAAGGAAAAATGACATTGCAAATAAATATTGAAAGAAGAAAGAGGATGCTACACGAAGACAATCTTTGGTGAAAGCTACTGTAACGCGATTTTTCAAACTGCCCCCCTCCCAAACCCTCCACTTGATAAACGTTATTTTTTGTCAGTTCCCATGACGATAAAAGTACTTTTAGCGTCGTGCGTCAAAGAAGACAATCAACCGGAAACGAGTCGTAAAAAGTCTTGTGTGTATGAGTAAATTCTACACCTATTCCCTTGCTTGATGAACAACAAAAGTGATCAGGTCGGTCCAGAACATAAACGAGTAAAAAAAAGAACAATAAAAAAGAAGCGAGTTGCAAGCTTAACGTTGCTTTGTCACCGGGCGTGGACTGCGTCTTGTAGGCAGCTGACTAACCCCCACTCCCATTTTACAGCGCTCTCCCCGCCGCCATCTTTTTTTCTCTCTCACTTGCCACTCTTCCACAAACTCTACGTGGAGAGGCGGAAATTCGATCGGGGTCTGGCTCGAGGTCATACGAGCATACTGCACACACACTCTCGAGTACTAAGTTCTTCAACTATTTTACCTGAATACACGTATTTAGTAGTACGTAGATACTCTTGTGTTTCGACAAATTCCTGAAAGTACCTGCGAAGTAGGAATTCGTCTTTTAGGGTTCCGTACCCAAAGGGTAAAACGGGACCCTACTGTTTTCGCTCCTCTGTCCGTCCGTCTGTCACCAGGCTGTATCTCATGAACCATGATAGTTAGAGAGTTGAAATTTTCACAGATGATGTGTTTCTGTTGCCGCTATAACAACAAATAATAAAACTTAAATTAAATAAAAAATTAAGGGGGGCTCTCATACAAGAAATTTTGTTTTTCGGCCTCTGGTACAGAACTCTTCGGGCGCGAGGCCGACTCGCACTTGGCCGGTTTTTTGTAAATTATAGGACAAGGAGGTCGTATGGACATCCTGATGTATACCGGGTGGACCGTTCAACGCGAATCATCCTGAAACATCGCGTTTCAAGGTCATGACAGGACAGGTCGTTGGATTCACTTCAATATCAGCTACAACAGAAATGTTTTGGTGGAAGGTCATTTCAAGGTCGTTGTAGCCTAGGTCGATGGATTCGTGTGAATATCAGCTGCAAATTAAAAAAAAACGTGTTTCCGTTTGAATAACCACTGTTGACCTTGAAAACGCAAATACTATGACCTTGAAAATAGTGAATCTTTCATCACTGTATCGGGCCTTCGGAATCGAACGATTCCGTGACATTTATCCCGTGAGATTTTTTTCGTCGCTCTGAAAGCATCGGAGATATTCTGAATAGTTCAATGGCCCAACCTGTATACAGGGTGGCCGATAATGCAATCTATATTTTGGCGAGGGTCATCCAGACGTCATTTTAATCACGCTCCCAAACACAGCACGGTGGCACGATTTTTCTTTTACAAATTTTCGAAATTCTCAGCGAACATAAAACAAAAAAAGTATTCCACTCTGAATACTCAATCGATACTTTTTTGAAAGCTGACTAATTAATGATATCGTGAAAAAAGGAATTTCAGAAACTCGCGTAATTTCGGGAATAAAAGATCTTAAATGTCAGTTCTGTTATATCCCAGTTTATCGTACTGACAAAGAGGAAATTTATTGACAAATAATTAAGCAATCTAAAGCGTTCAAATTGTTGTTGATTTCAATCCCAAGTGAGTAAGATTTAAATTAGTCGAAATCAAAATAATTTCTAATACGTGTTTTCATAAATTTTAAACTAATTTAAAATGAATATAAAATGGATTAATTTTAAGAAAAAATAGATAATTTAATTAACTACTTGAAATTTTTTTTAAAGCGAATAAAAAATATTTTTTTATCAGTTTTAAACTAAGTAAAAATTACTTGAACGAATTTTGAATTGGCTTCGGATTCTTTACAGTCAAAGAAAACAGTAAATGAACAAATGAACGAAAAGCACCATAATCAACAATCTTGGAAAAACATGAGCAAACGTATATTTTTATACATGTTTCTTTTTTCAAGATTTTCGTAGACAAATAAACCGCATATTAAAGATAAGCTAACGTGCACTAAAATTAGGGAAAACATTCTAATTTTTCAAAGGATAATTATAAAAGATAAGGAAAAAAAGACACCAAGGTGTCCTAATTGAACGTGTTCTCCAAGTGGATCTTATTTAATCTTTTAACAAAATTTCTGATAAGGCGTACTTTCGTGGAAGCGTGAGACCGTGAGATCTGGATGGAGGTGGAATTGGCTTTGAGTCTGGGGGAATCCCCCGAAAAGTGAGATTTTTCAGTACGTTCGCGGTACGACGAGAAGCGGAGCCGTGTACGACGCTTAGTAGACGGAACGATCGCGCGCCGCGAGCACCGTCATCGGAGCCACTGCCGGCGCGTTCGATCTCGTTTCTCCACGGTTCGCCGGAAATAAAAAAACACACATAAACCTAAAAATGACGTATTTTTTAAATTTCCCTGTCGGCTAGAAAACTTTTTTTTTTCGTCCAAATTTTGGGTGACTGTTGAGAGTGATTGCGGTACACACGTGTTATCACACGCAGGTATTACAACGAGATTACGATTTACGAAAAATTCGATCGAAGTCCAGTGAAAATTCCACGTTTTTTTTTTTGACATCTTCTCGACCTTTATCTTTTATTTTGATTTCATTATTATTTGTATGACAAAAAACAGTGCTTGCTCTCCGTGACTCACTTTGGTGTTGTGTTTATTTGTTTCTTTTCCTTTTAAAATACGAAGAACAACTGGGAAAAAAAGTGCGCGCAGAAAAAGTGAAAGAAGTTGGGCGATTGGGCCAAGTTGCGCAAGTGCAATCGGTAATCTCGATCCGGCGAAGTGACGGACTTACGCGGAATATTGACGGTTCGATAAGAGTGACAAGAGAAGTGGAGGGGTCAAAGAAATAAAAAGTCAGCAGTAGAAGAAGAGAGATAAGGAAAATAATAATAATAATAATAATAAGAGACAAAAAGGGACAAGAAGAAAATCCAAAGAAAATCAAGATCTAAAAACGCTTGAAAAAAAGCTCAAACGAAAAGGTCGAGAAAAACAAAGGAAAGATAGCGGAGGAAAAAACACAAAGAAAAACCTCTGAGGCACAAATCAGAAAACCACCGAGAGAACTAGCAGGAAAGCTTCGAGAAAAAAGCCCACACACAAGAAAGCCATCAAGAGAGGAAGAAAAAAAGCTTCAAGAGAAAATAGGAAAACCACTACGAAAAGAGAAAGAAGGAAATCCTGCAGGTGGTACACAAGCCTTACGAGCTAGAAGAAAAGCTACAAAGAGCAAAAAAATCTCCAAGCGAGAAAAAAAATTTTCAACAGGAAGAAAAGCTCCCACAACAATAACAAAGTTCCAAGAACGCGTAAAAGCTTTGACAGCAACAAGGATAGTCGCAACGCAGCAAGAAGGAAAGCCCTCAAAAAAATCACACGCGGAAAGCTCCGCGCAAAGGGACGAGTCCGACCAAGCTAAAAAAAACAAAAATACGAAATCCCGAAGAAAGTTAGGAAAAACTATTATAGGAACGCAGGAAAAAGGTCGTGCTGTTCTTCGTTGCCGCGAAAAGGTCACGGATGACTTTTCTATTCTGCGGTTTCATCTTCGACTCGTCGGACGAGGAAGATACTACGAAACGTTCCCAGCTTAACAACCATCAAGGTCGAACAATGCCGGTGCAATCCTCGAATTATCCGAATTGGCTGCCCGAGCCGGCGAAGCTGAACCTGAAATCGTCGACGACCTGCAACGCGTGGATGTACGGGCGGAGTCAGACGTGCCAGGATTCATCGCCGGTGGTCGAGCGGGCGAACGTCGTACGGGACGTCCTTGACGATCCTACCGTGGTCGTGATTACGGCCGGTGAAGATCGGCGCCTCCTCCACGATTTACCGGCCGCGTTGACGCCGAGCAATCCCGGCGTCAATCATCTTGGTCACCGTCTCGCTGACGTTCAAAACATTCACAACAATCTCCGGCACCACCACATCAATTTGAATCACAACAATAACAACAACAACAACAACAATAGGCACAATCATAACAACAATAATAGTCACAACAATGGTAGCGGCCTGGTGATACTGGACGGATGTCGACCACCCAGCGCCACCACGGCACGCAGGTTCCTCAAATGGTTCAGTCGCATCGGTCAACCACCTACAGAAAAGTCAGGTGGGCCATTTTACCCCCTACCATCTTGTTTTTCATTTTATGCATTTTCTTTTGTCTTTCCTTCGAGAAAATCTAATCTCCTACCGAACAACGAAAAGGTGGGCCATTTTACCCCATCCCTTCTTTTTTTATCGTTTTCTCGTCGTCTTGTCAAAAAATGCACGTTTAAAATTTATTGCACCCTAATAAAAATGAGTCGTACATTGACATCTGTATCCTATACTTACTGATCAACCGAACACTGAAAAATCAGGCCGGGGTCCATTTTGCCCCATATCTCCTTTTTTCACGTTCAATACATTTTTTCTTCTTTCTTACTTTTCTAAAATGGCGCTATGGCTTCCCAATCGCGGAAAAGCCAGGTGGGCCATTTTACCACCAACGTTCTTTTCTTCTTACGCATTATTTTTTAAATTTCCTTGGGACTATCTCATCCGGAAATAGCCCGAGCCTGTACGCAAATCTGACTTCAAAGTTGGTCAATGTCCCCGCCTCTTTGATTGGCTTACGGCAGTATCGTGAAGCAACAAAGTCTGAGAGGAAGTAAATGTTCCTTCGACTTATCATCGCTATTCGGGCGGTCATTCTGCTACGAATACGTAATATACAAAATAAAGGGTGGCGGTGAAGGGGGGCGAGGGAATCCTACCGACCGGTGCGATCTAATGTTTATTTATCGAGTTTACGGTTCATCCTCTTTCCGGCCCAGTTATCGGGGCCAGGCGGCCCGTTAACGGTGTGGGGGGAGCGGTGGGGGAGTAAAGACTCTCGGGTGTTTGCTCCGTCGAACCGATCTCTTTGATATCGTCTGAGAAATCGCCATATATGTCGTTGTAATCGTGTATTTCATAATTTTTTGTTTTTATTTATTAATACGTAGTTTGTTTATTGATAAATATATGCGACTAATTTTTCAATTATCGACATTAAAACACATATATGTAAGTATTTTTTAAAAAATTATAACGAAGAAACGGAAATATTTATTTCTCAATAATCAGAATGTCTACTTTGTGTCAAAGAGGCTTTGGGTAGGTGCGAAAATGTATCGTATACCTATATTAATATCTACGTATTTCTCAGCCAGTTAATCAGCCACAGAAAATTCTGGGAGTCCATATTACCCATTATGTGTCGTTTTTCTCGGTCTAAGCTTCTTTTTAGTCTCCTTTTTTCCAAGAATGTTTTAGATTATTAAAAATGTGTTATACATAGATATCTATATACTATCTCAGCCACTGGCTACGGAAAGTAATATAGCCATATTACCTCACCTGGCCTTTTTTCTCGTTACAAGCATTTTTTAAAGTCTCCTTTTTCAAAAGAGGCTTTGCACAGTGATAAAAATGACGTATGTGTCGATATGTACATAATGCTACTAGACAGTATATAAGTATATCGAAAATAAAATATATGTATCGATCAATTTTTATTAAAAAAAAATTTTTTTAATAAATACTATTGTTTAATTGAGATAATTTCTGAGTTTGGGGCCGAAGATTTTGATCGATACGCGTGAGTCTGATACGCGAATGAGAATTGAAACTCGATACGAGGCCAAATCGGAGTCAGGCCAGGAAGACACGGTGAAGGCGAACCCGTCGCTTCTTTTCTATGTCAAGCCGAATATAAAAGCTGGGGCTGCGCCTACACACGCTCTCGCACCCATTTGAATGTTCACGTATTTCAACGTCTTAGTCGAGTGCCCGAGACTGCCTTCCTCCCTCTCTCTCTCTCTCTCTCTCTCTCTCTCTCTCTCTCTCTCTCTCGCCTCATACACGTATGTGCTGATGTGATAATAATTTTGACAAATTCGCATTTCATTCGATAACAAATCGAGCACCCGCCACGCCATTGAATATAACTTATAAATATTTAAAAATTGTTTTCAACGTGGATACGGAAGCATTCGTATTGAATCGTATTTACATTCGGAAGTCGATATTTAAATTTACATTTTCAATTTTCATGCTATCATATTTGTTTTATTTAAATGAAATCAAGTTATTGAAAATAAATAAAAAATATTGTCGAACTTTTAACGTCATTTTAATAACGACCTCAATTTCAATATATTTGTATTAACGTGAAACAAAGAAATTGTCAAATTAAGAAAGAAGACGGATCACAATCCGTACAAAATTACCCCACGTCCTATAACAAAGTCACATATCTGAAAAAAAAAGATAAAAATGTATAAAAAAATATGGCATCCTCCCTAACTTCATTTTTTTACACCTCCATATGGAAAAATTGCTTTAAAAATAGTTTAGGCGCTGTTATGAAAAATTCGTTCGTATGAGTATTTATGGACCGATTTGAAAAATTCTTTTTTGTTTGAAAGGGTACCCCCAAGGTAGTCCCACTGCCATAAAGTCAGGTTTCCGGTCTCCAGGATCCCGGAGAAATGAAAGTAAAATCTCAAAATAAGTTCATTTTTGTACTTTATTAGTTTTTCACTCTCTTCTTGTTTCTTTTGACTTATTGCATTATGATGAGATAGAAACGTCAGTACTAACGAAATAGAATAGAAATGTTTTTTAGATAAAATATGTTTTTTCTATAGAAAAATGTTTTCATTAGAAAAATGTTTTTTTTTCTTGTATCCTTAAATTCCCAGTGCACTCATTTCTTGAAATAAATCACAAGAAGTGCCTTTTTGTAATTGCACATAAAGAAACAATTTCAGTATTATTATATAGTATTCAAAGTAATATTTTAATTCTGTATAATAATATAGTATAGTATTAGTATAATATTCAAGCATTCAAGCTCAAGCTTTTATGTTCACGTTTTCATAATCAGATGAATGAGGACATAATCCTCAGCTGATCGTTGATTGAACAAAATAAATGTAATATATTAAAAACTACCTTAATAGAAATAAAATGAGCTTATTTTTGAAATTTTACTTTCATTTCTCCAGGATGGTGGAGACCGGAGTCCTGACTTTATGGCAGTGGGACTACCTTGGGGTACCCTTTCAAACAAAAAAAAGAATTTTTTAAATCAGTCCGTAAATACTCATACGAACAAATTTTTCATAACAGCGCCTGAACTATTTTCATAGCAATTTTTTCATATGAAGCTGTAAAAAAATAAACTTGGGAAGTATGCCATATTTTTTTATACATTTTTATCTTTATTTTGAAATATCTCACTTGGTTATAGGACGTGGGGCAATTATGATCCATCTTCTTTACACCTTCCAAAGAGAAATGTAAAAATTGGTCGATAAAAATCATCCGGAATAATTTAAAAAGTCCTTGAACCATCGTATTTTTATATTTTTCTAAAATCGATAAATATTAGAAGACCCGAAGGTACTGAACTTGAAAATTCATAAATAAATCAAAATAAACGAATGTGAATTTTCAAAAAATGAACCATTGATATAATTGTTCACAATACTAAAAAAGAAAAATCCCTCAACTATCAAAACCATCATTCCTGTCATTCTCATCTGTCAAGCCACGTGCAATTGGCAGTCGTGAACTGGTTTCTTGCAAAAAAGTGTGCCCCCGGTCGTGAGTTCGTGGTGCGTACCCGGACAAATCTCTCCCCCCTCTTGCTCCTTTATTTTAGAATTGCGTACAGGTTCGTAAGGAATTGTATCTTTTTCTCCCACGCCTCCAAATAGAGGACATTCGTGAGTGGTTGCACGTATGTCTATACAGGGTGGGCCAGAGCGAATGGTGGAAAGGAAAATGTGAAATGGGTGGGCCCTATTACCCCATCCGAAAATTGGTATGAGTATGAAAAAAAAATTGACGTAAATAAAAATAAAATGTAATTAAAATTTAAATTAAATTAAATTTAAACTACAATAAAACTAAATTTTTAAAAAATTATATGCATATGTAAACACAGACATAGAAAAAATATCGATGCAAGAGAGTCTCTTTTCTATAAATACACAAATTTTTGATAAATACAACTTTTTTTTAATCAAAATCGGAGAAAAAAATAGTGACAGTTTCTAAATTACTGAAAACAAAGCGTATATCTATTTTCGAAGGGGCGAGGTGCCACTGGGTTCGGGACACTCCGTATACACATATATATATATAAATATTCAAGCGTTGCACTGAGATTTCCGCGGATACGAAAGTTACGTCGCGTGCACACAATTGCGGGTGAGAAACGTGCGCAACCTCTGCAATGCGCACAGTACAGTCGTCAACATCAAATCCGTTAGGAAAATCCCTCAAATGTTTATGGAGGCCGTAGTTCATTGATACGTGAATTACTGCAATCCCAAATTCAATCGTCAAAAATAAAACTTTTCGTACGTTACGAATTTTCATTTGATATTGAATCGTGGGCTTATTGGACACTCCGCTTCGCCCAGCTGATATCAAATTCTGTCCGGCATTCGCGCCCCATGGAATTATTTTTCTTTTTTTCTCCTATAAGAATTAATTAATCATTTATAATGCAATTTGACATTGCGTTCGTAATTATTGCAGTGGTGGCTACAGAAATTATTAATTCGACACACACGTGCACGGTAATTGTTAATTATGATGATGTCAAGAATAATAATAATGCTGACAGCGATAATAATAATAATATCAACAATAATAATAACAAAGAACAGGGAATAATAATAATACAAACAAACTGGCATAGAAACATTTCAATAAATAATAAAAATGATATAATTACATTTTAGGCTGAGCGCATACACACGTTTTCCGTATTCGATTTACGAATTCGTTTTCCGTATTCGGAAATCCGAATGCATGGAATCAGTAGAAAATACATTAACTGACGCACATGTTAACTTTTTTTCCGAACGTATTTTCTACTGATTCCATGCATTCGGATGTCCGAATACGGAAAACGAATTCGTAAATCGAATACGGAAAACGTGTGTATGCGGCCAGCCTTAATTAGATAAAAATAATTAATTAATAGAACAGATGCATATTAACAAAAATAACAAGGAATAGTAACAATTAATTATAAAACAATAATACCTAATAATAATAACAACTACAAAATCAGTAATAACAACCGAAACAACAACAACAATGAATCATTATAACGATAATTAATAATCACAACGATGGATAATTAATCATAACAATAACGATCAAATAGTTATTTAGAAAAATAGTAATAAAAACAGCAACAATAATCATAAAAAAAGATCGCTGAACAAACTTGAATCTCGCTGCATTTATTTCTTTCGCAGCGAGGTCAGAATAGTTCTGTGACATGAGGCGCGTATAGATACAGCGTGTTTCATTAAACCAGCAGTTACAGGAGTTTCGTACGGACCTACTCATATCTCGCCGTACAAGAAAAAGAGAAAGAGCCCTTGATCGCGTGTTTAGTTTTTCTGCTACGACTTGGACGAGGCGTGGGCACGAAAACGTGCTTATAACGCCACGTCTTATAACGCCCCCCTCCACCTCGCCGCCAGCTCTCTCTCTCTCTCTTTCTCTTCCCCCTTCATCTTTTTTTAAGAAACCGCAGGATCAACTGCGACGATATATTATGTATAACGACGATCGCGGCAATAATCGAGGTGGTCTGTCGTCATCAGATTGATGATCATCATCATCATCATGAGAGGCTGTACAAATGCGCAGAGAGGAAGTGATGGACACGTATATGGGCTAGTCCGAGGACGATGACGATATACATACACACACAGATACATATATATATATATATATATGGGCGAGCCCCCACCAAGGCCACGCACAAAACTACGGAATACTGGATGCTGCAAACAGCACTGCAAACAGATCGCCTACAAATCAATAATTCGCAATAAAACCGTTTCACATTGTTCAAAGATTTTTTTTTTAGAGAGACAAGGAAGGGGACGTGTAAAAGCGCTAACAGCGCGTACCGTCGAATCAGCAATCTCTCTCTCAAAAAAAAAAGGCTGTTCGTCGTCCCGCGTTTTCAGCGTCTTCTATGGAGCATAATGCACAGCGGCCCTTATCAGGGCCACTAATTTTTAGAATAATAAAAACGAATCGCTAAATGTGCTGATAAACGCAAAACTCGAAGCAATTATTATATTTCGACGTTTAGTGTCATGTCGCAGGTCCATGTCGATGTATTTTTATACCTTGAAGACAAATCCAACATTTAATTCGCCTTGAATTCTCCATTTCTAGGGAAAAATGTCAAAAAAATATTCTACAAACGTTTTTTTCATTTTCTCAGTTTGATTTCGTACTTTCTGCAAAAACTTGAGCATATTCGTAATCAGTGGAAAATGCACGATTAAACAGGTCCTTTTGATACTTTTAAAACGGAAATAAACAGTTTCGACTTCCCCGGCCACTTTTCCAGAATTTCGAAAATCACAAAATTTCAGAAGGTCGTAGGGTGAGCTTCTCGTATGCTATGGAGATTCAACGAGTGGGTTTGAAAAAGGTTTTCGTCTGACCTAAATAATGGCGTCGGATTCGTATTGCTATCTCTTATAGTTTTCCCGGAAGGCAAACTTGAAAAATCGCAAATAAGAGGCAAAGTGCTATATGTATATGGAAAAATTTGCAAAAATCGATGGTTGAAATTTGAAATTCTCCCAAAAATCGAAAAATCATCGGAACATCGTAACTCAACAGGTATTTTGAAGAGAAAATTATAACGAAGAGATTGAGCACACCGTGGAGTGTCCAATCCTAAAGGCAAATAAGTTGACGATGATTTAGTGAAAAAACTTTTCTCCCCAAAAATCTAAACATTTGTGTATTTTCAAATTTTTTTTGTATTTAAACATTTTTTTTGTATTTAAACATTTTTTTTATTAGCCCATTGCGATGTAATTTCATCCCCTAAGCACGAATATATAATTAATTTCCCCCAAAACCCAAGATTCCCATGAAAAAATCGTTAAAAACTTCTAAAAACACTATTTTTTCATATAATAATTATTATTTAAAGATTTGCCTTTACCAACACAATTAGCGATTCATTTTTACTATATAAATTACCATTATATTATTAAAATTTTAGTATTATTATTATTATCCCACGTTTTCGGAACAATAATTAAATGCCTTTAGAAATAATAATAAACAATAATAGGCTGCCTTTAAAAATTAATCATAATGCAGGGGTTGGACCCATGAATCGACTCGGAATTTTCCCCCTCACCCCCCATATCACAAACGACATTCCGTCGTGGAACACCCTGTATATATATATAGTATATAGTACATGCGGTGACGCGTTGCGTCACAAACAGGCACAGCGTAGGCTACATCGCGGCATCCTCGGCGGACTCCGCGCGGCGGTCGTTTCTGTGCGTTCGCCTCCTCTCCGTCCCGCTCCTCGCATCCCAACGACCGCGATGTCAGCCGCGGGTTAGTCAGCAGTCACGCACGGACGTACGCGCGCGTTATATCGGTCTGTACCGTGACATCGTGCTCTTCTGCACCGATCATCGGCGCTCTCCTCTCTCCCCGCCTCCCTCCTACCGTCCCATGGCCCAATAAAAAAGCACTCTCGTATAGCGCATGCGTTGTTATTTGCGGAACCGGGCGTTTTCAAACTCTCGCCAGAATCCCCCCCACCCTCCGAATTCATCGTCATCCGGAACACCAGTGCGAGCCTCGACAAACGATCGTTATGAAAAAAAAAAATTAAAACATAGAATGAAAATATAGATATAATAAGACGGAAAAAGTTAAGGGAATTGCGAGAACTATGCGGCCCGATAAATGGAAAAAGGAAGAGGAGAAATAACAAAAAAAATTTAACGAAACCGGGAGAACTGGATTTGAGGCAGTGATTACGTGGACTACGATGTTGATGTATATTTATAATACGCTGATGGACACGCGCACCCGTTTATACGTATAGTCGTAGTTGAATTGGAAATTTCAGTAATTCGATGGAAAAGTTAAATTGAGATTATTGGATTAATTGAATTGATTCCATTTTTTACATGACGTGAGTTAATTGAAGAAATTCAATAGAAGCATTGGACGAATTGAATGAAACAAAAATTGAATTAAAAAATTGAATGTATTGAATTGGAAAATTGAAAGAACTGGAATAAAAATTTTGTTTTGATTGGTAATAATCGTATTGGTTGGATTGAAGAATTCAATTGGAATAATTGAATTAACTGAATTAAAAAATTGAATAATTCAATTGACAAATGGAATTATCCAAAATTCGAATGATCAAGACAAAATTTCGAATATTTTGAACTTTTCCTTTTTTTGGGCTGCTCGCGAGGGAAGATTTTCAAAAATTAGCCCAATCGTAGCGAATTCGGGAATTGTATCATCAAGATTAAAAATTTCAAGAAATTTAATTTTTCTGAAAATTTCAATTTACTTTTACTGCAAATTTCAATTTAATTTTCCTGAAAATGTCATTTTTTTTCCTGAAAATTTCATTTTTATTTTCCTGAAAATTTCATTTAAATTTTCCTGAATATTTCATTTAAATTTTTCTGAACATTTCATTTTTCTTTTCCT
>JAPYZJ010001827.1:0-24545 GCA_030522765.1 Ophioninae sp. B BG-2022a
ATTAGACTGGGAAAATGCGAAAAACCTTTCTAGAATATTTTTTCGACATTTTTCTCTAGAAATGGAGAGTTCAATGCGAATTAAATTGTGGATTTGTCTGCAAGGTATAAAAATACATCGACATGGACCTGCGATATGACACTAAACATCTAAATATAATAATTATTTCGAGGCCCGCTCAACGGGCGTGCCGGATTGGCTGCCTTTCAAAATTAATAACAATTCAGGGGTTGATCCGGGAACCGTACATGCTTATATCAATAGACTCACAATTTCACGCCCAATTCCCCATTTCACGGATGAGATTCTTACGTGGGACACTCTGTACAGTGAATTTTCCAAGGATTGACAATTGAATCATCGTTAAAATAAATCATTCTATATTTCATAAATCGATCGGAAATTTAGCCTAGCCTTTCGCTTGATCCGAAATCTTAATCATATAATATTTTCAAAATTTATAGCGATTCAGTTTCTGCCGTGCGCAATTCACGATGAATATGTGTATAAATGAAATTCAATTAATGTTCATATTCATCGTGCTAAATTCCTTAACGTTCATAATAATTCAGTCATTTATCAAATGACTCAATGATTTGATGGATAAATTCTAAAACAATTGACATATTATTATTTTATCAAGAACTATTAAGTCGTGATTTTTTTGAAAATTTCGGCGATTTGGCAATGTCTATTCAATAATACCTTGACGAGGAAACGTAGAAAAAAGATAGGATTGTTAAATATACTTAAAGAAAATTTTTGAACAGCCTCAGGAAAAACGAATATGAAAAAGGAAAAAATTCAAGCAAAGTAGAGAAAAAAAAATGGGTTTCTCGTATACTCACGGTATTCGATCCGTCGGACCATTTACCAAAGGATTCAGCAAGTTCTACCAATTCTCTGGTGAATCTATCCGTAACGATTGGGAACCAATAAACGTCTTGGCAGGGCTAAATACAAAATTATTATGAAATCAATGAAAGGATATATCGAAACGTTGATTGGGAAATGGGAAATGCTTTTCGTTACCTCAATCGCCTTAGCTTCTGGTTGAAAAACGGCGCTATAATTCTCATGTATGTAACGCTCTTCCCAATCGTGGGGGTTGTTGAAAATTTCGTACAACTCGGGAGTCGTCAATTTTGGATTGAAGTTATCAGAGTCGACGAGATGACCGAATTCCAATCGGTTATTGACGTACATGAAAACGTCGTTTTCACGGTTCGATTGACAAAAGGCCATATCGAAGTCCAGCTCGTCGTTAGAGTAGGAAGGTCTTGTCGCAGGGTTCTTTATGATCGTAGAGTTTACCAAATAACAATTGTTGATGTAGGGCACATTCCACAATCCTCTGAAAATAATAAATAATCATTTTTCAAAATGAAATCTTAGAAAATAAACATTAAGTTGGTAAAAAAAAATATATGGGGAACAGAATACAGAGAACTGTATCGAATAAAGCAAAAACTTAATAAAATAAAGCTTTTACAAACTTTTTCCCGATTTTATGTGCAATCAGATTCAGATCAGATCAAATTCAGTGATAACGTTAGTTCAATCAATACGACTGATCAATTATTCCAAGCTAATCATATTCAATGTTCTACAGTGGCTAGTTCACAAAATGAATATTCGACTCTTCGAAAAAGTTTAATATCTTGTTAAATTCGATCGACTACGAATTTTCAAAAGCGAATTTGTAACATAATTTCAAAACCGAAAAAAACGTCGCCGTGGGAATTTTTCCTCCCCGCAAGTCCAACATAAATTCATTGAATGCAAAGAGATTTTGTATGACGAGGATTAAGAGTGTGAAATGTGTTCGGCAAAGTAGCTCGTAAACCGGCTGTGATTCGTCGATGAGCATGGTGGCAATGGGTTATGCATAATTATCCAATTGAGATTCATGACTCCGGGACTACACAGTAGAGACACTGCGTTTTCATTGACGCCGCATTTGGTCGTTCATATGTTTTAGACTTGCACCAACAGGCGGTTCGTTTTCACACACTGGACTATCGTTATATGTACATACATGTGCATACGTATATATTTCTCTCGCATTCTTTGTCGTTATTGTATCAGTGAACGCGAGTGTTTCAAATCGACTACTTATCCCGTCCATTATCTAAAACGGTCAGTGAATATGAAATACGATTGATTCTCCGCACCCTACGAATATCGCAGTTGAAAAATGTCTCAACGTCGATACAATGGACTCTCTTGAAACAAAGCTCAATTGGCACAAACTTCTGTTCGCTGAAATAATAAATTACGAAGACGGATTTCGATTTAATGTAAACATGGAAATGGAGTTTTCTTTTCTGGTCAACAGGTCCAATGAAGAGACGTTGGCTGTTCTTTTTGTTCCTCGTTTTAACGATATTCTGCTTGAGTGCCGACGGCGCAAAAGCCGGTGGTGGAGGACGCTTGAGAGTCCTCGGCGGTAGGGGAAGATTGGCGGCTGCTTCGCCGGTCAAAATATTAATACCGAATCGTAATCCAGCCAGTGCAATTTATTATGGACACAAAGACGTAAGTTTCCAACCATTAAACAAGTTTGGGTTTTTACCCTAAAGGAATTTTCATCTCGTTTTTTCCTGGAATCTAGAATGTAGGAAGAACGTATGCGATGCTAGAAAGAAAAAGAATCTTTTTTACAACTGTACAGGCGAGTCAAAATCGTTCAACGTGTGTAATTTGAAAGTCGAAAATTTGTTCTACATCCATGTGTTTTCGGGCTGTCTAATTGTGCTGACTTTGCGCGAAACAACGTTTTAATTGCGAATCTGCTCGCCTACATAATTATTCTACAACCAAATCTTTCAAGAAAACTTATAAGAAATTCGTCTAAAAGAACTTCGGAGGAATATTTCGAAAATACCTCTTCTGATAAGAACTACTACTAACAAATATTGTTGGATCATAAGCAGTACATCAACCCAAAAAGCGAATAAAAAAAATGTTAAATTTAATAATTCATTTTTTTATGATCCTCAAATGTAAGTAAGAAAATTTGAATGTAATTACTTATTCCGAGATTAAGTTCAAGCTTAACTGAAAAAATTGAAATTCGAATATTTATTCCGGAGTAATTTCATAATAAATCAATCAAAACAATCTTAATAGTTTCATTAGCTTCGATAAGAGAGTCCAATAAAAATGAGAAATCTGTTGAATGAGTTTCAGGGCGCTACCATTGTGAAGGCATCACACTTTGAGTTGGATTACATGCTTGGGAGGAAAATCACTTTCTTTTGCATGGCAAGAGGATACCCGAGGCCGGAAATCACATGGTTCAAAGATGGCATTGAATTGTATCATCACAAGTTTTTCCAAGTACGAAAACCCGATTTTCTTCTAAGAATTGGAAACGAAAACTAAGAATTGGATTTGGAAAAGAAACACGCGATAAGGTGAATGAAAAGTAATAGTATATGAATAAATGATAAGAACGATATTTCAAATTCCTAGGTACACGAATGGCCGATCGGAAACGACACTATCAAGTCGAAAATGGAAATCGATCCAGCTACGCAAAAAGATGCAGGATATTACGAATGTCAGGCGGACAATCAATACGCCGTTGATCGTCGGGGTTTCCGAACAGATTACGTTATGATATCTTACTGATCGTTAACTATGAACGTAGTGAAATAATTTCGTTCATTTAAAAACGAACGTAAATTATTCTAGACTTTCATATTTCCTTAACATTTTTCAATGAACAAGAAAATCCACATGGGACAGAGGCCAATTAATTTTTTACTTCTTCAACGAAACGTTTTCCACCTGATAGATTTTTCAAATATTATCTATCAAGTATCGCAAATAAAAATAGTTTGCGTATGAATTTTCATGACAGCATAAAATTAATTTTTCGTAAATATTTGAATTAGTTGTAATTTAATTAATTGAAATTTCGTACATTTCTTTAAATTAATTGCCTCTGAGCAAAAAAATGTTGGAGTTTTTCGGAACGTAGATCTGAATTTTCTACGTCTGAGTGAAACAAACTTGAATTTACAGACAATGATAACTCTTCGAACAATTATCTCTCAAAAGGGTCTATTGACCGGAATCCATAAAATGTATTTTACCATCACCACTATTGACCATTGTAACACGTACGACAATACGAGAAGTGAAATAACTCATCCACATATCTCTCCGTAACACTGTACGTTTCATATGTAACTACACGAATAAAAGCTTCAAGTTCCCCCAGCTCTGATCTATTACCTGATAATTAGAGTAACGAAGGGTGATATGCCCAGAGTTTTGAGCGAGACTAGCTCCCGTCGTTTTGTCTTCATAACGTCGTCCGGTAAGTGATCAATTTTTTTCACGAATTCTATTTATCCTTCAATATTTTTTCGGCCAATTCGATATTTACTCCGATCAATGTCGAGAAAAAAAAGTTAAAAATAATTATGCAAAGAAAAATATGGGAATCATTTTTCACCGACCAGCCAAGACAAAAATATTAACTTTTCTACCATCATTATTATTTGATTATTATTATTTATCATTAAATAAGAAATTACATTACTTATTTAATTTACGAATGCAAAGAAATTTGTATTGGCGAATTATTGTAAAAAACAAAATGGATTGCATCTGAAATTTGCCACAGTATTCGTAAAAGCTCTTTTCAATTACTTATGAAGAATGTCGAATTCGCTGTGTCACATTTTTCTATCAACGTTTCACATTTCTTTCGCATTGAAGAATTTTCTTTCGCGCGAATGAAATTTTTCATGATTGAATGTTCAGCAGGATCTTGATGCAATATGCGATATATATCGTGGGTCTGGGTGCCCTGATGGTATCAGCTATAAGTCTGTAATAGATAGGAGAGGACACTAGGGGAGTAATGAGTAGAATGCCTGTCAGTTACATCGACTCTCTGTGTCATCATCGACCGCTGTCTGTCCGTGGTGAGTGTGCATTCCGATTTTTCCACTGCGCTTCTTAGTACGATTCTTTTTCCCTATTACTCTCACACTCGGCCTTTCTATTCGACAAAAATGTCCGAAAAAGCGTTTCACACTTACTACGACATTGTTTTTAATTTTTCGTACGAGTGGTCACGGGGAAGTCGTTTACCCGAAAAGTGCATTGCCGAAAAACACCGAATGTTAAATGTGTCGAAAACGAATAATAAAACGAATTTGACGAGGAAAAAAAAATTTTTTTTTTTCAGATCACGATGACTCGACTAGTGACCGTAGCAATTGTTCTCGCGTTACTGCTACTCAGCGCCCAAGAAATAGTCGGCAGAAGAGGAAGAGCCAGAAGTAGAAACAGATCCCGCGCTCAAATTGGTCTACCGATCACCGGAAAATACAGAGACCCAGAAAGCGATCAGTACTACAACAATAACAACGTAAGTACATTTTCACAGACATTTTTGCAATTATTTACCCAATGTGATTTTTATCTTGCCGAATGTTATTTAATTGTTATTTTATTTACGATATTATGATTTTTTAAATTAGTTCAATTTTATTTTCGATTTTGTTTCAAATTCAAATAAATCTTAACGTTATCTTTATTGTATGCTTTTCGTTTGCGCTAATTCGATTTAAAAAAATATTGTTTCCAATAATTTCATATCTTTTAAATTTCGTTTCCGTTTTTAACATTCTTATTCGTGTTATATCGATTTTTTCAACTTCACCTACCCGATTTATTTGACTGATTTTTATTATCAATTTTATTTTTTATTTTATGCATTTTTTATTTCCGTCGTCGGTATTTCTTAATTTTTGTTCGCTTTATTTAAATTTCAAACATTCAACGTATTCAATAAAGCTGTAATGTCAAAACTTCCGGTGTGGAAGGAATCGCGATATCTTCAAAGGATCGTTAACAGCCCGATCTTAATTTGTATAATTCGTTACGTATTCAGGGAGCAAAAATTCTACTGGCGTCCCATTTTGACTTGGAATACGTACTGGGCCACAAAATAGCTTTTCTCTGCGTCGCTGGAGGGAATCCGAGACCACACATAACGTGGTTCAAAGACGGCAACGAGATTTATACGCATCTTTATTTGCACGTAAGTCAATACTGGTTTGAGAATGAAAAATGCTATTTTCCAAAATGTACCTATTGAAGTCTTGAAGCGCGTACAAAACTTCGTGTGTGTGTGTATATACAGGGTGGCCGGTCAATTGACGTCACAAAAAAAAATTTAGATCAGGCATGTCATGGGGTATCCGAATCACCCCCATATATGTTCCGCAATTTTTTATAGTTTAGAAGTTATGATTTTTTTCGATTTCTTGAGGATTTTCGATATGACCAGTTCTAAAAAACTCTGAAAGAAAAAGCAAGAGACTTCTCAGAGTCTTAAATCATTATGTCACCATTTTGGATTTTTAATTTAAAGTTGAAAATTTAAGTCATAATTCACGGAACGTAAATTTTTAACTTTAGACCAACATTTTCATAACTTTCATCAAAGTTTCGAACCTGATTATTTTATGCATAAAAATGCAACTCATAAGAATTTAGTTTAAAAAAAAAAGACTCTGAAAAGTGTCTTGATTTTTCTTTTAGAATTATTTAGAACTGGTTATGTCGAAATTCCTCAAAAAATCGAAAAAAATATCATAACTCCTAAACTATAAAAAATTGCGGAACATACATGGGGGTGATTCGGATATCTCACGTCATGCAGGATCTACATTTTTTTTCTGACGTCAATTGACCGGCCACCCTGTATATGGTTGTACTTAATTAATTGCAACACGATTTTCCTTTCAGGTACACGAGTGGCAGGTGGGCCCCGATAAAGTCAAGTCTAAATTGGAAATAGACCCGGCGACCCAAATGGACGCTGGAGTATACGAGTGCACAGCCGACAATATGTACAGCATCGATCGTCGTTCGTTCAAAACGGATTTCTCGATTGCCTTTGATTAGCCACATTTGCACGGTGATATTATCATAGTATAGGTGTTTCGTTCGTTGCGCATAGCGAATCGCCGCCGTATTGGGACTTTTCAGAAATATCGTTTCTTTGTTACGATCCCGATCACGAGTGAAATGTGGGAATAAAGAAAAGAATCAGTACGACACTGAAGTTCGATAAAATTGGGCGAATGAATTTTCTCATTGCTTTTGCTGGACGACTCCTCCTTCATTCTCTGTTTCAACATCTTTACGATTCAAGTTTGGCACAATTTAAAAATTGCTTGATAACTTGCAAGAGATTCGTTCGATTGTAGAAAACGTCTTAAATGTTTCGAAATATTTGGAAATAGTTTGTAAAAAGTGTAATCAATGAAACTCCACTGAAATCGTAGAGATATCGAACAGTGACGATTTTCGCAAGGGAATTGCAAATTTGGAAACACGCTGCTTAGTTTCTTTAATTATTGATCTGAAAGAGACGAACTTACCGCCTTTCATTGTCGACAATCTTTTGGTAATCGAAGCCACGCGCGTAGTAGCCATTGTCAGCAATGGCACCCCAAAAGTTGCTCCAAGCTTGTCCGGGTCTGACGAGCATAGGGGCGACGATTCCGCGGTTCTGTTTCACGAGAAGAGTCAGCGTGTCTGCGTTGTCCAGATGAGACAAGGAATCAACATAGAAATATGCTCCACAGTCTTTGGCCAGGCAATAGTCCCTGTGGAAAGTATACGTATTCAATCATGAAAGCGGAATATAACAAAAATGTCTTTTTTTTAAATATTTTTGAATATTTGAAAACATGTGTAAATATATTTTAAAATATTTTAAAGAATGTTTAAAAGTATTGTCAAATATAAAAAAAAGTTTTGCCAAACTTGAGTATTTAACAGCATTTTTTTTTCAATTTAAAGTTTATTATTACAATATCTTTTTTTGAACGTTTAGAAATCGTTTTCAAACTCGCAAAAAATATCGATCCCCAAAATCGTAACGAGCGTCCCCTAGTAATAGAAATTCTTCGAAAACGTCTTTTCATGTATGGCCTAAAAAATGGCAACGTAAATTTCTAAAGTAAATTAGTAAAACTCACATGGCTAAGTGTTTAGCCTTCGGTTCCAGAATATTGTCTCGGGGCAATATTTGTTTAACGTCCGCGTACTGTTTCCCATACTTGTCAACGAAATCTTCCATCATTTTTTCATGGAACGGTGCATTGATGTAGACGAACAGATGAATTCTGGATTTTGGATAGGACAGAAGATTGATCTTTTGCAAAAATTCTTCAAAAAACGGAGTCGCCACGTCAACGAAGATTGCCATGACAATGGATGGCCAAGATTCGGTTTTGTCATGAGGCAGGTCGAGCTCATCATCCTCGCAACTGAGACATCCCTTGATTTCGTTCCAAGAATTCGCGACGTAATTTCCCAATGCGTTGAGGGCCAATTTGCTGCGTCCGTTTCCATGGACGACAAGTGGAACGGTCTCGTAAGCCGTATTTTGTAAATAAGCGATTCCATCCTTGAACTCAAGTTGAACGTCCGCTGAAAGAACGTATCCATCGATTAATCGAGTTTCGTACTCTAACTACTTTTAAACCAGTACAAACGGATTTATTACCGGTTGCGCCATGGAGATTCTGAAATATCTCCGATTTGTGATCGAGCTTGATCTTGTGTTTTTCGCGCAACTGTTGATCCAAATAGACCTGCGAGAAGAACAATTGATCGTCGTCCGTATCTTTTATTTCGGTCCTGGACAATATTTCGTAGATATCCGAAGCGTAACCGATGAAACCTCCGGAGTTGAGATAGGGCACTCCACGAGCAACCGAGGGATATTTGGCTGCCAGTGATTTGTCGGGCCAGCAATACGGCTCAGCACCGAATAATACGCGAGCATCGAAGCTCTTGAACTTTTTGATAATCTCCTCCAAACCGCTCAGATATATAACGTCGTATCTGCAAAAGAATCCAAACAAAACCCAAATGAGCATCGTAAAAACGAAAAAGTGCAAAACTGATGGATTTGTCGATGCGTTTTCTCATTGATCCTTACCCGTCGGTGAAAAGTATTATTTTATCATCCCGGTCCTTGTAATCTTGCAATTCGTTTCTCAGTAAGTTCAATTTGAAGCCACCACCTAGCGACTTCATATTTCCACCTTTCCATGATTTTCCGAGCCCGAGGACTTTGAACCGGTCGGAAAATCCATACACCTTGGCCGAACGGGCTAATCGCATGTATCCATCGGTTGCATTTGTTGCAACGGTGAGTACGAGCGCATCTGCAAAAATGAAGCGTACCGTGTATGTAAATAAGAGCAACATTTTATACACGCGTATGAGCAAAGCCATCTCATCTCATGAGCATGAGATCTCTATCATGTTGCGTTAAGCCACAAAAAAAAATCAATTTCCTTTCAAAGACAATAGAAATATTTCTCTTTAAAAATGATTACTTATTCACTCATCAAACTTCATTATTATCGATCATTTTTTTATAAAGGATAAGAATTTTGAAAAATAGCACTTTAATAACTCGAAGACACAAAAAAATTGGCAAATTGCAAAGAATTCCCCTTTAGTGGTACGAACTTCAATTTCTTCACCTCCGTACTACCCTTAATTCAATACACTATCAATCCTGAGTCGACGGTGGAATATAAGTAAAAACGAATACTTGTTTCTGCCATCAATATGAGCGGACAGTATCCAGGAATTGATCAAATCCTCAAGATTCAACAGACTTAGTCTTTGTTAAGCCTCGACAGCCAGATTTAATGCTCGAAGTCTGTCAAGGAATGGCCATTAAATTGTTAATGAAACATAGTTCAATATGCTTTGATCATCTTTTTCCTTCTTTTTTTATCAACTGTTAGCACAGCATCAGCTAATACAGTATAGAGTTTGATTATTACGTTTTTATTGTTACTCAATGATAATTAGTACTAATAGCTATTACTAATAACCATATCCATGAAAAATCAAATAATTATAATAATGATAAAAATGATTATTACTGATAACAATATCGATATTAACAGCGATGATAATTTCGTTATATTTTCAATATGATGCACTATGTGTTCTTGGTAAACAATAAAATAAAACTTTTCTCCGCTGCGAAAGTCATCCAAACGTCGTAACGTATTTTTGACAGCCTTTAATGTGCATGAACCTGGATGAGAGCCAATTTTTTGCGCGTTTATTTACATTTGTATTCTTTGCACTTTAATTAATTCTTGCATTTTTTGAATATTTATTTTTACATTTTTATATATATTGGCTTTTTTGCATTCAATTTTTTCGTATTTATTGCATTTTTTAATAATATGTTATTATTATAATGGGAAGACCATGAATAAAAATAAATAAATAAAAACGCACAAAATCATTGCATTTCAACGATAAAACTCAAAGGTCTTTAACGAAATGCAAGCGACTAATACTCGTGAATTCGGTCGCGAAAAACGGTTTTGAGAATTTTCAACGAAACGAGGCGAATCTGAACTCAGAGTGTTGTCGCTTTTGTCAATGCGTCTCGTGGCTCATCGAACGGAACGGGGCACGACGCGAGGATGGAAGCGTAGGCGCTCGCACATGCGGAAGCTGTACGGCGAACTCATTGGCGCTGTGTATCTGATGCGCGATTATGTCATCTCAGGAAAAGCAGTACCCGTGACTATGTGGAGGCGCGCAACGTTCCCCGAACGTTGCGCGGCGCGGTTCGGTCACCACTTAACGAGTTTACGCCACGCGGCTTTTTTTATCCCCGTTATGTATTTTCTCCGGATGAGGGAAGAAAAAAGATGAAGAAACATAACGTGCAAGTCGGTTGGCAAATTTTTCAACTTTCACCGAAAACCGCGACTCACGAATTACTTTTAAATTCCGGAATATTTTAATAAGAATTTTTCATACAAATATTTCCAGATTTTCTATTATAAACTTCTGTCAATGTTTCGTATTACCAACGGAAATTCGAAGATAATTTAAACGCGATAGGTTGGACGAAAAAATAGTACTATAGTGCGATGGCTAAAGTCCCGTTCGAACCTCAAATAGTCGGACCCAAAAAGGAAAAAAATCGCGTTTACCTAGTGTGTCTACAGAAAGTTAATTAGTAAAATCCCCAAATTATTTTTTCGAAAATCGCGATCTATTCGAATCCTCGCCAATCCTCTAAAAATGTTACAGATATTTCCCTAAATGCAGTTGGGTATTCGAGATAAAAGAATGTGTACGTGACACTGTGCGCGTTGAAGCGCGAGTTCCTTCCAAGTTCGAAATTTCAGGCTCGGCATCAATGGCGTTTGAAAAATCCATTCCGTAAATACTCGCCGCTTCCTCACGCCAGCAAACTTCCCGAATAATCAATCTTATCTTCTCTCACGGGGTCTGCCCGTAAAAAACGGCTATTCCTTAATTATGATCGTTCCAGAACTTTCGATTCGACGTTTCATAGAATTCGCGAAACACCGTGATTTCGACTGGCGCGCGCGAAGTCACGAAAACAATCAACGATGATTACACGAGACTTCCACGATACGAATTATTATCATTTCAATTACAGTTGATAGAGGCAATTCTTGTTAAAAACATCTTCGTGACAATTACGAATGACCACGCGTTCGTACAGACCAAAACGAAAAATTATATCTTTCGTGACGGAAGTCACGAAAGAAAAGTGAAGTCTATCGACAAACACGAAAGTCACGTGGGTTGTATCAACGTTTGTTTACCGGCATTGTTCCTCGTTGCGGTTGCAACGTGTCCGAAGATCTGGCACAACACAACAGCACTCAAAATACTGAGTCCCTTCATAACGAAACGTCCTTTCGCCGAAATAAGAAAAAAAATCGGTCCTCACGCATACGCGACTTTTTCAGAACGAGATGGTGGAAAAAGAAAACGAAAAAAAATAATAGACAATACGCGTGTGTCTGAAACACGGCCACCCTCGTCTACAAGCTAGAAAAGACAAAAATCGAATGCCGCTCTCGAATGAAATCAGAAAACACTCCGCCGCGCAAGATCACCCTTCCGCTGTAAATCTTCGCTCCGGACGTACTATCCAGCCCGAAAACATGGACTCGACCCCCTGGCTAGCACTCCTGCAGTTTTTCGTCATTTTAGAACTTGTTTACACCTAAAGATCAACATCGAAATGTTCTTTCGACGATTTTGATTTGCAGGTTATGAAAACGATCGCTCTCGATAAATCGATGCAACTAATGAAAAAAAATTTGCGCGCATTCTGACACAGGCTTATGTGGGAACTGCGTGATGCGTAGGGTGTCACAGCTGTGCTCGGGTGTGTGGGACGCCGCACTCGTATTTCGCGCAACGCCAATTGGAATGCGAACCGCGCATGCGCCGTTCGAACTCGAATATACGTTGCGCGTGAAATGAAACATCTGGCTGTAGGTTACGGATTAAACTAAATCATTCACGGATTATGGGAGAATATATAAAAACGAACTTTCCCTAGTCGCACTGGAGGAGAATTCAAGTTACACTCGATCATTTTTTTTTTTGGCTTTTCCAAAGTTTGTTTAGATTTGTTAAGGCAGTTTTTAGAAAACTCCCGTGACAAAACTATACGTCCGATGTGGATGAAAAAATTACGCAACATGCCTAAAACATTGTCGATGACGTCCGAAGAAACGATTTATAAAAGGAAAAAATCAGAGCGCCGTAAAAAAATAATCATTAAAAAATCAATGCGAAGAAAGGCCGCTTTTTAATTAAAAAATCATAATTTTATCATTCCTTGATATTACCAACAGAAATTTAATTGCTGTTTTTCTTCTGACCCAAACAAAATCGAAAAACATTTTTTCGATGAATTTGTAAATTAAATCCAAACTCGAAAAGCGTTTTTTAAATATGTAATATATATGAAAGTAATTAATATTCCATTTGAGTCTAAAAGAAGTTTCAAAATTCATCCACTGCGGAATAAAAACGAATCTAAAGACATCCGAAAAGAAAATCAAGTATTCGTTTAAATTTTGAATTTTAATGAATCACCGAAGAGTCTGAGGATGCAAATCATGAGAGAATTTTTTTCAAGCCTTTTCCAGTCATCCTTCTCAAAATTCAATTAGTTTTTTCCTCCTCTTCTAATCTATTAACTCAAACTATAAATCAATCCAATTAAATTTGTTTCGCATGAATGAATGTTCAGTCACTGAACTGTAAAAACGCAAATACCTGTGTTGGGACGTGATATCGAGGATTCCACGTTTTGCCAACGAAACGTAAAGAAAATTGTTATATTATCGTGTCAACATATGAATAATAAGATCTTATCTTATATGCTTGTCGAAATACGAAATACAAGAAACACTTGCGCGACTTGCATTTATCGTACCACGTTTTACCCCACATTTTGTCATCGCGTGTTTACTCAAGTGGACAAATTTTCTCGTCGGAGTATATTTTCAAAATTACGAGTCCGAAAAAATATTGAAATACGTTAAGCAGTGGCAATTCGATGAAAAAAAAAAACTATCCACTTGGGGGAATATCTGACATTGCTCATCGCGTGAATTGTAAATTGAAACTGCTCAGATGCAGAAGCTGATGATCGTTATAACTTTAGACGTACTTTACGTAAATAATTTTTCACGTAAATAAATTTAGACGCACTTTACGGAAATAATTTTTTACGTAAATAAATTTAGACGTACTTTACGTAAATGATTTTTTACGTAAATAAATTTAGATGTACTTTACGTAAAATCGTCTTTCTACGATTTTAAATATTTTCTCAACCGCGAGAACGCGAACGATTCAAATATATAATTTTGTGATGAAATTGCTAGAAACATCGTGGAATTTATCGTGGTGAAAGATGCAATCCAAAGTGCCATTTTTAGCAGTTCTATTAGAGCCATTTGAGCAATTCAATAATTCACGATATCCATACCTTGAACTACATGTGTAGACTCCTCTTTTATCAAGTTGAGCATCACAGATCCCGAAGCTTCGGATTTTACAGAGTTTTCCTGACAGCTGGAATCTCCACCATCCGCTGCCGAAGTGCACTCATTGTTTTTCGTGGGCGATTGCGTTGTCGTACTTTCGGCAACAATTCCATGCTCGCTGATCGTCACCAGAGCGTAAAAGATCAAAGAGTAGAACGCGACACTTTTCGCGCTCATGATTCTCTATTAACGCGATGCAAGTTTGAAAACTGCAAAAAAAAAACGAATAAAATTTCGGGTAAACGTTAAAAACGATAATAAAAAGAGCCAGAATTGCAGCGTTTGAACGAACGGTCAAAGGAATACTGAAACTCGAATCGTCACGTATTCACTATATACGTAAAAACGATTTGAGAAAAATAGTAATCGAGAGGAGAAAATGAACGTCGAACAAACGCGACCAATCAGCGAAGCTCACGAATTCAAACGAATTTTTCATCGTCACAAGCGAACGACCTCGCCTTTTTTTTTATCACGCACCAAAGTTGGTTTTTTTTCGTTGCTTCGGATATCACGACTCACGTTCCGGCGCTATTTTCTCTTCCGGCTCGTCACGCTCGTTCGGTCTCGAATCTTCACGGTTTTTATCGAGAACCGAGCCTTCAGGAATGATCCGACAAACCCCTCTTCCAAGCCTTTAAAAGCTGCCGCGATGTTCACCGCTCTGGGAAAAAAAATTATAATCGTCAGTAATGCCGCAAACAAAAATATTGAATGTTTTGGAAGACGTTGTTTTTGCCGTTTGAGTTACATGCGTCGTGCAGGTGTGTTCACAAAGCTTGAGTATATTTGGTTGATATCGCAAAAGGTTGCAAAAACAATGTGGACACGCTGTTTCCTCCGAATTAATTTTTAATCCGACATCCATGGAAGGATGTTCGATTTAGTTGTTGTTCTTTTTTGAAAATCGATTTTTCGTCACTTTGTAAAAGATTTTTCACGATTTTGAAAAAGTCGATTCCCTTTTTCGCTACGTTGGAAAAGTTGACTAGTTTTTCTCCGGCAGTTTCGAAAACTTCGTTCTTTTTCTTCGCCGAGTTGGAAAAATCCCTTTTTTCCCCAGTTAGGAAAAGTCGATTAGTTCTTCTCCGCCACTTTGGAAAAGCTGATTTTTGGTGCCATGAAAAATAAAAACCAAACTTTGGCACATTTCCCAGTTTATTTCCCTGTAAAATAAGGAACTAATTGAGTTAGAGTACATAAAGCTCGAGATAATGCCTGACAAACAGGATTGGGATTTAATATGATTACTGGGGCAGTAGTGAGCATCGTGTTTGGCTTCTCTAGTCGTTTCTCACGAGAAAGCCACAGTCTTCGAAACTGTCGTCCCTCGTAGCCATCGATGATTTACCAGTTCGATATATAACGTTCGCTAGGACGAGTGGAAGCGTGCTTATCACTTACGAAAATACAATCGTTCATATTCCAACGAAATGGGCAAGGACGATCCAGAGACAGCAGCCTTGAAGAAGGAGCTTCAAGATTTGATCACCAAATGCCAGGTTTGCCTATAACATCCATAATCCAATTCATGGTAAAAAAAATGAAGTCAGCCCAACGCGACGATCTCTTTAAAAACGTCAATCCCTTAAAGTGAAGAAATTGATTCAAGTCATTCAAGTTTTCATCAAGAGATTTTCGCCTTCCTCAAAGAAAGTTTACATCTGCTTAAGGAATTCTTCCCTTAAGAGGATAAAATAGAGGAAGTACGTTTTCATTAAATCCATTTCATCGAATTTCATCGTTCAAGTAAAATCCATAAAACTTCGTATTAAGGCTATTAATAGAAAATTACAAATTCTGTGCTTCCGCGTTTTTGAAAAAACAATGCTTAAGGGAGGAAAATCATGAGAAAAATTTCGTGTGGGGATGTTTCGTCGTCTTCTAAAAATTGCTACACGATCAGTTGGCTATAAATAAAAAACGACATTTTTCAGCGTTTAAAAAAATCATCACTTAAGGATTTTGAAAATATTTTAGAAAAAAATTCAAGATATATATTTAGATTTGCATTTAGTCTATAGTTTTATTCAACAGCCGAAAGTCGTTACTTAAAATTAATTTTCCACATGAATAAAGTTATTCATTAAATTGTTCAACTATACGTCTTGGAAGCAATTCATATTTTAGTGAACGAATCATGCACGTACCAAGGAATATTCGGAATTATAATATTTTTCAGATATTAACATTAAAAATTAATATTAAAAATTGTAATGAATTAATAAGCATTAACAATGATTAATTATACGTAAAGGTATTATTATTATAAATTGTTAATAATCAATAATCTTATTCATAGTATGAGAATGAATAATAATATTGTCAACTATAATAAACAATTGCTAACTCAAATATCATTTAAACGGAATTCGATTTGAAGGAGGATCAAAAGAAGCAGCAAGACGCAAAAATCGAGGATGTCTGCGGAAGCGTCGGAGCAGCACCAAAAGTAAAATTAACAACGAAGAAATTATTGAAAGGTCATATCAATAAAGTCAATTCTGTGCACTACAGTGGAGACAGCAGGTTAGCCAAGATCCACTTTATTCATACATTTTCTACGCACATTCAGGATAAATCCTTTGATTTTCTTTTTCCCTTATTTTCCGAAAAAATATTTAATATCAAAGTGTCAAAAAAAGAAGTTGCAAATGCGGTAAATGCTAAAAATAAATGAGACTTTTCATTGAAACGTTTTACAAGTGCGTAAAATATTTTCACATTCGGTCCCGAGAGTTGAATTCTCGATGTCGAGACAACATATTTGTTAAATTTAAATGTGGAAAATACGAATCGACAAAAGATTTATTTAAAATGAAATTAAAAATTTAAAAAAGATGATCATAAATAACGAATTTTTGGGTTTATCGCGAAACGTCTCGCTTGTCTTTTATCGGATAAAAGCATGAATGATATCCGGAAAAAGTGTCAATCAATCTCAATGTCATTGCGTAAACGGCAATATCAATTTCAGTATTCAAAGTAAACAATACCCAACGCTGCTTTGCGTGCGAATGAGTGTTCGAGACTGCAAAAAATTTGAGGGAAAAAAAATCATACCAACGTTAATAGCCGAGGGGCTCAAAAATCATATAAAACATAAAACCAAGATTATTCCGTTAAAATAAAATATCGCGTTATCGGAAAAAATCAAGACATATTTCTTTCAATGATAAAAAAGTGGAAAAATATTGAGAATAAAGTTTGCACCTTCGGAACGAAGCGAAATTTTCTATCAATATCATATTTCCCATAATTATGCAAACTTCAACCTAATAGAAATTTCGTATTTGGCGATCCGAATATTTTGAAAAATAACAAATCGTTTATCATGACGCACATACGAGTCTCAACATTTCTTCTCCAAACAAAAAATTGGGGGCATCGAGAAGACTTTCTTTCGCAATTAAAATTGTCATTTTTACGCAAATTTCAGATTCATCACTTTTTTAGATTACAGACTCGATTAAAATGACTCACGTTTAACTAATAATTAAAATCACCGTAAAAAACTGCGATAAACAACGCAAAAAGTTTGGAATTAAATAAATACATTTTAGTTGGATTAAATAATTGATTATTCAATTTAGAATCACTAAAAAAAGAAGTATGAAAATTTACGCGTAATTTTGCGAATTCAGTAAATCAATTTCAATAGACTGAAGTAATTGATCATTTAAGTCAGCATGAATAATTGATTCGAACGAATTAATTTCGATATTGTAATTACGAATTAACGAAGTAATTAATTAATTTTTTTAATTACGAATTATCGAATTAATTTAGAACTTGTAATTTTGTATCTTCGGAAAAGTATAATTATTATTGTAAAATGGACAATACCAAGCACATCTTAGCTCGTCCTTCGATCGAATGATCATCGGATTGAATGTAATCGCCAATTTTTTTTGTGGTTGCCCAGACATTGCGTGACAGGTTCTCTCGACGGTAAATTGATAATTTGGGACTCGTGGACCGGCAACAAGGTGCAGGTGATCCCACTGCGTTCAGCTTGGGTAATGTCGGTTGCATTCGCGCCCTCCGGTAATTTCGTAGCTTGCGGTGGTATGGACAACATGTGCACCGTTTACGACGTCAACAATCGCGACTCGACCGGATCTGCAAAAATAGTACGAGAATTATTGGGATACGAGGGTTTTCTCTCCTCGTGCAGATTCTTCGACGACAAGAAAATCATAACGGGCTCGGGTGACATGAAAATGTACGGTAATACTTAGACCTATTTGATTCGAAGTGAGTTTTATGGCAATTTGACTCTGATCGAAGCTGATAGGATGATGATTGATTATGAGTACAGATAACGGACGCGCTATGGGTCATGAGGCTTATATATTTGTCTTTTTCGTCGTGGAACAATTTTACTGAGTTTTCGATAATGACGCATTCGTCATTCGGTAAAACGACTTTGATAAATATGACTTTGAAAACGACAAATGATAAATATGAGAGAGAGTCAAATAAACAAAACTGCTCAAATCTGCATTCCAAAAATTTTATTATTAGTATTAGCAATTATAATGAATAATTAACGTCCCAAGAAAGATTGAAAATCATGTAAAATCGATTTCATCGAGAGTGATGTTGACACTTGAAATTCTAACATCACGTACACCATCGTATTCAGGAATTAGGATTCCAAGAGATTTTAGAAATGATAATGATATTATCATTGTAAATTCATTATAAGGATTCATAGTATTATTATAAATGATTAGTCATGAATAACGGTATTACTAATGGAACTCATTAATAAATGATAATAGTATTAGCAATATTAGAATAAATAGTAATATTCGAAACTATAGTTAAAAATTAACAACGCTGATATAATTCCAGTGGAATTCTAGTTTTAATTAACTTCCTCATATATTTTGATTGATTTTTAATGAACTACCTCATTAGCAGGAAAAATGTCGCGACTGATAAACATTTCGAAGTTTTGTAAACTCCGAAATATTGATGCAGTACACATCGCCGCCAATAAAGGGAATATTTCCTGTTCATCTTGGCAGCAGTATTTACTTTTCGATAAAAACAACTTCACACTTCGTGCCAAGAATACTTTTTTCCCTTGACGTTTGGTTTTACTGAAAATCCATATAATTTGCGGATGAAGCAAGACGTTGATTTTAGAGTCGAAAACATACCGCAAATGTGGCAATGTCTCAATTCGACGAGACTCAGGATCAAGAAAATCCATTTTTTTTAAAGATGCATGTGGGATCTCGAGGCTGGTAAGAAAACAACGGATTTTGCGGCTCACGCTGGTGACGTCGTCAGTATCAGTCTTTCCCCCGACATGAACACGTACTTGACTGGATCAGTCGATCGTACGTGCAAGCTTTGGGACGTGAGGGAGGAAAAAGCCAAGCAAACGTTTTTCGGTCACGAGGCTGACGTTAATTCGGTTTGCGTGAGTGTATCAACTTTTTCGGCTTATGTAGCTATCTGAAAAGCAGAGAAAAGATCTGGTTATGAAAATTGAAAATTTTGATAGAAAACTATATACAGGCAGGTTTTTCAAAATTGTGTAAATATATGATTATATACAGAGTGACCGAAAATTCGACCTATTCCTTCAAAGGGATTATAGTAGAGGTCATTTGCAACAAAAAATGTCCCATCAACTGGGGATCGAAAATTGATGGTTATTGAGATATTGATGTTTTTATCTTTTCTAAAGAATTTCCTGACTTTCTGCCTAAAATAAAAAATTATGAAAAAAATACGCTATTATAAACAACGATTTGATACTTTTCTGAGAGACCAAGAGTTGGCGATTATTTAAAAACAAATTTTGCATCCAAATTTTACATAATCTGAAAATTAAAAAGCCAATTTTCGATCTCCAGTTGATAGGACATTTTTGTTGGAAATGACCTCTACTATAATTCCTTTGAAGGAATAGGTCGAATTTCCGGTCACCCTGTATATATTACTCGCATGATTGATAATTCTTACAAATGAAATGCGTACTTTCAAACGTCAACAGTATCATCCCTCCAGTAACTCGTTCGTGACAGCGTCCGAGGACAAAACCGCCCGACTCTGGGATCTCAGATCGGATCAGCAATTGGCCACGTTTAAGCCACCGAACTCCAATCCTGGCTTCACCTCGTGCGGTCTTTCGCTCAGTGGAAGATACATATTTTGCGGCAGCGATGACAATTTCATTCACGTATGGGACACCCTCAAAGTACAGTACAACGGTGAGTAAACGATCACCATGCTGATTCATCATTCTGCAGAAACCTTCATTTTCAAAACCTTGACAAAAACGAGTATAAGACGAAAACTCAATAATCCATTTTTTCTCGATACCTCGTACAGTAATCGACTCAAAATTGCAAAAAAAAAGATAAAAACATAAAATCTGATGGTATCGTTTTCGAGAATATTTCATAGCCGACAATCGCAGTTTCTTTCGAGTTATTTACTTAAATAAAACGAAACCAAACGTGGACTGATTTTCATCATTAAGATGTGATCGTTAAAATGACGATAATCGAATCAACGAACACTGATCGTTTCCAGGCTCACTCTCGGGACACGATAACCGTGTGACGTCACTGAGCGTTTCGCCCAATGGGATGGCAGTGGCCAGTTGCTCTTGGGACCAATTCGTTAGAATTTGGGTCTAATGACGGAAAAGTCGATGCTTGTTCGTCCTCTTCTTTTTTCGGATTGCGCGAGGAAACTCGTTCGCAGTCGCAGTGGTCGACGAGTTCCTTGTCCCTTTTTGCCTCATCGCGAGCTCTTCATCCTGTACTCACAAGTATCGAAAATCTGAAAATTTCGCAATATCCAAACGTTAAACATTGAAGACAAATAAATATAACGAAACAACAGGAAGTTGTATCAAAGAACAATCGATTGTAAAACTGACAGCCACGAATAAAAATTGTGAAAATATTCATTGTTAGGTGTGTGCCCTCGAGGGTGCTTTTGCAAGGAAAAATGCGTAAATCTGCGATTGATGAACTCTTCGTTCGATTTATTCCTTAATTGCCAGTGTACCATCGGCGTTAATCCTTTTTTTTTTACTCTTAGTATAGAGCTCGTGTGTGAATAGTAAACTAATTGAACCGCGTCTGCGAAAGGAGGGAGATCGTCGGCGGTTCCACAGTTGTATTCGACTCTCGTACAATATCAATCCTACCTCGCCTTAATCTAGTGTGTAAATAATAACGTTTCCGTACTTCTAACGACGATCATAAAAGATAGTAACAATAACAATAATAATAATAATACAACCTTGGGACTGCGAAAAATAAGACGAACGGCAAAATTTCGGCGTTCCACGTGCCAGCCTTATGGACCTTCTTCCGATATACATTTATTCGGCCATTTTCTTTTCCTTTTCTCTTTTACTTACAAAATTCAATATTCCTAATTTGCAATCCTTATGTTACAGTCGCTCGAATCGAGAAGGGTTTTTTTTTGGCCTCGAAAGAAAGAAGAGAGGAAAAAAAATATGAAAACAGACAGTCCTTCGATCGGCGGTGCCAAAAATTGTGCAAGACTGCTTTGAGATTCTAGGCGCACCGTGAAGAGTGCGATATATCGTTCTTTTTTTTTCTTCAAATTTCAAGTGCCAGAGAACTACGCTCGAGATTTGCCTCGACATTGAGTTATACTAAAATTGCCGTGATCACTAGTGCTTATCTTTCCTATTTTGTTCGTTCACCCAGCTACGCGCAATTTCGTCTTCAATGAAAATTTCAATCAGCGAGGAGTCGCGAATTCTCGAAGCTCTATTTACACACCATTTTGCCGATCTAACCAGCGAATTAAAGGAAATCCGGAATTACTTATTGGAAAGCGAATCACGATATTATTACGAAGCTATTCATACATCTCGTGCGCATCGATCTTCGATTTGAATTACGCGAAAAATTCCTTCCAAAATAGTGTATTCTTTTGTTTTTTTTTTCTTTTTAATGTTTCTTTTTTTTCTTCAATGCACTATCGTTACCCTCTCGGCGACGGTCGAAACGTTTATCGGCTATGTACGCGTGCAAAAACGGAAATCCTTATCAACGGCCTTATCCGTTTTCGAAAACAACAAAAATTCGAAACGCAGCTCTCGCAATGACAATTTCCAGTAGACTTGTCGATATCCTCACTCGATATTGCAAAAATACAATTTTTTGCAATCGCGATTCTCACCTCGCTCAAAAATTGGCCAGGGACTTTTCTTTCGCCCGTCCGCGAAAAAGGAACGAAATCGTTCTGTCTTTCTCCTTCGCGATGCAGCAATCTCATCGAATTTTCCAAGTATTACGGTAAGTGTTTCGACGATAACGTTACGCTTTATGACTAGAAATAATCGTATTTACAATAACGGAATGAAACGAATCCGGGTTTTCGTTCTTTTTCGCGATAAATAAATTAGCATACGGGCATCCACAATTCCCTTCGACAAGAATACAACGAAGTTTCAAAACGAAGGAATAAAAACGCCAGAATATGAAATTGTACGTTGTATCATGCCTACACGAGGTACGTAAATTTAGCTCTGGACAGATATACATGTATAACGCCATGCCACGCTCTTATCGTAAGAACTGATACATACACGCTGTAATAAAAGTATCACAGAAAATGCGTATAAAGAGTATTATAATCCGTACGTTGATTACATTCCCATCTTTTTCTTTTCCCTCCTGAAGAACGCGCATGCACGTGCATACGTACACGTACGCATGCATACAAAATATTAGAAATACCGTATCTATTCTTATCATCTCTTTTTCCCTTTCTCTCTCTCTCTCTTTCTCCCTTACACACAAACACACACACACGCGCGCTCTTTTTTTTTGTCTCTCATCAGCGAAACGTAAAGGACGAAATTGCGTTACCCAGCCCAAACGCAACAAGTTCACTTGTCTTCTTGATATTCTCGAAAAGGAACAAACTCAACGATCGTCAAAAGTTGGCGAACTATTGACGTTCTCTCTCTGTTGCTTTCTCTCTCTCTCTCTTTTTTCATTTTTCGTGCAGATTATGCCTGTGAGTGTTTCGTAAGCTCTTATGGCGACTTTAAGATCATTTCAACTACAGTGACGGATAAGGGAAGCGAAATTTCATTTTTTTCGAAGCTAAGATCGTTAATTTACGTGTGCGATGTACAAGTCGAATACAGTTTTCACGTGACTATGATGTTCGCGACTACACGCATAAATGCTTCGTTATTTTCTTAATGGGAAGTTAAATTTTGGACAGCTTGAAAGCAACGAATTGTTTTCTTTAAATTCCTCTTTTTCATTGTTATCCCAAACCATACGTTGCAGATTGGTCGTCGATCGCTGAATAAGAATTATTTTTAAATGATCGAAACATTTTGGGAGCTCGAATCCGATGAATTTTAGGAATTGAGAGAATCGTCATCGTTGCCTCCCATCGATGTTCAAAGATTATCATCTTTTGTATTTTTTCTTTGTTCAATACTTCAGGCAATTGTTATTTATCTTTAGCTGAGTTTCAGGCGTTTGCGAGAGAGCGGTGGACGCCAGTTTGCTTGGTGGAAGAAAATGATGTTTAATATTTAATTAAAATACTTAAAAATCGTCGAGATGAATGAGAAGAGCGACGATGACAGTCGCGCCGGCTTCTTTCGTCGACCATTCGGTCGATTCCAATTGCGAGTCCGTCGTGTCCTTACCGGGACCTATTGTGTACGAGCCAGGCTTCACCAACAATTGAAACGCCGTCGACGCGTTGAGCTTCCGATTTGACTGCGTGTCGATGTATCTGCGTTTACACACGCGTCATTGTTGCGGAGTGTAAAATAATTTTCGAAGGTAAACACACATTTCGGTTTTTTTTTAAAATAAGACTCTGAACGGCCTTGGAGAACTTACGGGTATTTCCGGGTACTTTCGAGGGACGCCGCATACTTGATGTTCGGTGAGAAGACGAGCTGAGGATTTTCATCTTCGATATTGATGATCGTCGTCAAATTGCTCGTGTCCAGCTGTTCTTTCGTTAAAAGCTCGCCTCGGTCGAGAATCCATCTGAAAAGTGTGAAAAGAACAAGAAATAACCGTGAGTAAGAAAAATTATGTTGAAGTACTTTCATCGATAAACTACGAGAAGGAATTCAATCGTATGAAGTCTTATAAATTCATCACGCGATTATACGTCACTTCGAAAGATTTTATTCAATTGTTTCTTACGATTATGTATATTTAAAAGAAAAGTCAGTTTTTTTAATTTGAAATTAACCCATTTGGCGCTGCTGTACCTTATCAGGTACAGCACTAAAAATTAAGGTAGCTGTTAAGTTTTTATAACAAACATAATTATTTGACTGTTGTTGGTAAGAAGACATGCGACGCTAATAATCAATCACTACTATTGGAGGGTAGGTCCGTTAAAACTATCAGATTGAGGATTGTAAACTTCGAGTTTTGCGGCGATAACGAGCAAGTAGGATCAGATTTATATTTCTATTGTTTAAAATAATATATTTGTATTTCAATATATGTTTTTTGGAAACATATATCCGTGGCTATAAAATAAATATTGAATAAAAGGTTTGAAACTTGTTTTGAAAAAAATATATGCTCTGATATACTACTGTACCCAATTGTGTAC
>JAPYZJ010001828.1:0-26272 GCA_030522765.1 Ophioninae sp. B BG-2022a
CCCCCCCGCCCCCCAGATAGACGCACGAATAAATTTTCCGTGCGCAGCGCGCGCGATATCGGCCGCTTCGAGCCGTCGTTTTTACGCCAGCGTGTTCGAGAGAGAGAGAGAGAGAGGGAGAGAATCTCCTTAAAAGTCCGCGCTTGGCCGCACGGGGTTTCCGAAGGCGCGATTGAGAAATCGCGAGGGCCTCCCGATTCGGTGCGCGCACGACGGACAGCTCTGTAAGAGGATTTTTCTCTTTACAGGTGCACCGGATCGTCGAGATCGGGACTCGGTGAGTTTCGCGATATATCGGCCGCGCGGCTCTTTGCCAGAAAATTGGCAACGGCACCGCGCGGAAGCTACAAAATAGAGGAATAAGAAGCGAAAAAGATGCAGCGATAAAAGAAAGGAAAGAAAAGAAAAGAAAAGAAAAGAAAAGTGCTCGTTTGGCACTGTTTCGTTAATCGCGGGCTTGGGGGTATTTGTCCAGCTCCACCTCCGCCACCTCCGCCTCCACCGACGTCCGCGACGATGCCTGGACGCGTGCCAGTCGTCGGAACGAACACCCGAAACATCGAGGTAAGCTCCGCGAATAATTTCGTCTAAAATAAGGAGCGCGAGGAAGGCCGATCGACGGGCTCGCCCCCCGACGGCGCGACGAGGTACTCGCGACGCGACGCGACGCGACGCGAGTACCGATAGAGAAACGAGGCGCGTTGTCCGCAGAGCGCTCTACCGCCGAGGCGACGACCGCTCTCGAGCGACGGTTTCGGCGAGCACCAGCAGCAGCAGATCTACGAGCCGCCCGCGGCGATACAGAACGCCATGATGACTCGGGACAAAAAGCCGTTCACGTACACACCGGGAATGGGCGGTAAGTTGGACCTGTCGCAGATACGAAGCCCGAGGATGGCCCGACGAGTCGCGAAAAATGCCAACGACGAGGGGATCGAGGCGCCGCAGGTTCAGCCGAGAGCGAGCCACTCGCCGGCGGTGGGACAGCAGCGCCAGGATGAGCGAGGGCCTCGAGCCTCGATCGCCGCCGGAGCGCAGCCCCGAGTCGCCGTACCCGTTTTTCCGAGCAACGCGGTGCCGTTCGAACGACCCGCGAGCAACGGTCGGTATCGTCGCGATCGGCGGAACCTACCTCGAATCTCGAATCTCGAATCTCGAATCTCTCTTATCGACGAATCGCGCGTCTCCCGAACGACAGAAAGGAGAACGGATAGCGCAGCGTTGAGCCCTCCGCAGCCGCCGCAGCCGCCGCAGCCGCCGCAGCCGCCGACGCCGCCGACGCCCCCGTCGCCCCCGCAGGTGACTCTCGCCAAGGCGCCGACCCCCTGGCTCCAAAACAGGAACAAGGGCCAGGAGGAGCTCCCGGAGTGGGCGAAGCGTTCGAGCGGCGGTACGACGGGATCAGCCCCGGGCGCGCACCAGCACCAGCCGCAGCAGCCCGAGGAAAACGTGCGAGCGCGCGAACGGGTTATTCCGCTTCGCGTGAGTATAGGAAAAAGCCGCGTGCCGATCCGTCTCGGGAGACGCGTACATCGTGTGGTATTCTCGGGGCGCAGATAGAGGAGAGACCCTCGGTCTTTTCGGTGATGGAGAACCCGGAGCGCCAACCGAGCGCTCGGCATCAGCAACGCTGGGGAAACGAGGAGCAGCCGGTGCCTCGTCGCGCCGCCGGAGGAACCTACATCGTGCCGATCGTCCTCGAGGACAGCGGGGAAGGCGCGACCGGCCGCGATAAACCGTGAGTGCCACCCCCCCCCCCCCCCCCCCCCCCCCCCCCCCCCCCCCCCCCCCCCCCCCCCCCGCCCCCCCCCCCGCTCGCCCCGCCAACGCGGAGCACCCTCGGGCCAACAACGTACGAGCGCGCAGCATCAACAGGCCGAGCCCGCTCCCGTACAGTCGCGATCCTTTCGCGTTCTCCAGAAAATCACGGATACCGATTTTCCGAGCGAGCAGCAGCAGCAGCAGCAGCAGCAGCAGCAGCAGCAGCAACGCAAGCTTCGTCTCGACGAAAACGACAAACTCCTGATGAACAAGGTCAAGGAGCGAGGTGAGCGTGCGGGAAAACGAGGGTGAAAAGGGGGGGAGGGTCGAGCGGCCGCGGGGCCGGCGAATTCTCTGACGCGTCGACGACGGTTCGCAGTCGACGGTGAACAGGGTGCCTATCTTCACCGCGAGGAGGATCCGAGATACCGCGGCGCGGCCATACCCTCCCGAGCCTTTCGATACTTGAGGAACATGACCGACTCGGGCGAGGCGTGCGCGAATCCTGCCGGTAACGCGCGCACACCCGTCCGTGTGTCTCTACTCGTCGGATCGCGAATAGTATCGAATCGCGGATAGTCAAACGAACCCCCCGTTCTTTCCCAGCTGTAGCGGTAGCGGCAGCGGTTACGGCACTCGCGCCCTCACCGGCACCGACAACGCCCGCGCCGACGCCGACGCCGACGCCAACGCCAACGCCAACGCCGACGCCGAGTCCGGCTCTCAACAGGACGAGACCGGGCCGAAATTCTCCGTCGCCGGGTGAGCTCGACGTTTGGCTCGGAGCATCGTTCGTTACTCTCCTCTGGATCATAGACGCGACGAAACACGACTGTATTCCTTTCAGAGGAGGAGAGGCCTCGCGCGAGTCTGCCGGCGAGCGAGCAACGAGCGCCCGAACCGAAGAAATACACCGGAAGCGCGATACCTTCGAGATCTTTCAGGATGCTGCAGGCCATGACGTCGCCCGAGAGTATCGGTGAGTCCTGTCCATTGGTCGCGCGACGCCTCTTCGCCTTCCGCCTTCGACTTTGACCGTCGTTCCGACCGGATGATCCGCACGCGCGCCCCAACCGCCCACCCGTCCTCCCGTCGACGAGCCGTCTCTCTGTCTCTCTTTCTCTCTTTCTCTCTTTCTCTCTCTCCTCTCTGTGTCGGGGTCCGTCCGTCCTCTCTCTCTCTCTCTCTCTCTCTCTCTCTCTCTCTCTCTCTCTCCTCCGCCTCCTCCTCTCGTTCGCTTTCGTATTCGCGGGTGTAGCGCGATGCAGCGAGACGCCATCGAGGAGAGACGCATCGAGAAAGAGCGATAACAGCATTGTGCCCGAATGCAACGTGTTGTCTGTTGTAGCGAAACGAGAAAATCGGCGAGCGTTAGTGGCGAGCGAAAAGGAGGGTAGTTCGCTGGGCGATCCAGGTTGGACGAAAACCGCGACAACCGCGACGACCGCGACGACCGCGACGACCGCGACGACTGCGACGACGACGACGACGACGACGACGACGACGATGACGACGACGACGACGACGATGACCCCTTTGCTATCTTCGTCTCCGTTGAGTAACGATTATTACGCTCGCTCGGTACGTGGACAGATTCGCTCGCCCACTCGAGATTCGATCGTCCCGTCGAAACGCTCGGTCCCGAGGCTCGAATCGTATCAGCCGTTGCATCGTGCGTCGTATTCCGAATATACGGGGAAGAGTCAGCCCGACGATAATCCTCATCAGCCTCGTACGTTCCGAGCATCGTCGTCTCGTTCGCGCCGTCCATCGCCGAGTGGCAACGGCGCGTTCAACGAGCAGCGCTCTTCGTCGCCGCCGCCGCCGCCGCCGCCGCCGCCGCCGCCGCCGCCGCCGCCGAGCCCGCCGACTCACCCTTCCCCTCGTCCCAACCCTATAACCCGTTCACCGTTGTACGAGATGCGCAACGTTCGACGGTATCGGCCGGCTCGTTGCACCAACAATCACAGTAATCGTAATTGGAGCAACGCTCGTCAAGAAGCACCGCCGAGAGACCGGTCGCTGCTCCGCCAGTCGCGTCTCGCCGGCGAAACCGTCGAGCTCTCTCTCGATCCCTCGTTCGGGTTCGGTCCTTCTCTTTCCGTGCTCTACACCGACTTGTCCCTCTCTTCCTCGTCGCGCTCCTCGTCGCGCTCGTCTCGCTCCTCCGAGCGCTGCTGCTCTTCTCTCTCTTGGGAATTTTCCGGCGCGCGCTCGAATACGACGGGTGGTGGGGGGAAAACGGAGGGGCGGCGTCGGGCCGTGGGGAGCGGCCCGGTGCCGGCCGGCTCGGCGGCCCCTCCTGGAACGGGTGCGGAAGCGACCGGCCGCGATACCGATTGCCATGCTTGTTTAGAGAGGAAGCCGGAAAACGGAAGGTGGAGGAGCCAGCCCGACGGAAGCATCCTCGAACGGAAGGCTCCGCCGTGGCGGCGGTGGTGGTGCTCGCTCGACGCGTCGGACGAATTCGAGGGCCCGAGGGACGACAGCGCAGCGCGCGAGGACCACGATCGGCCGGACGCGTGGAACAAGATCGACACGGTTCGTTCGCGCGAGGGTAAAAGCGTCGACGGAGCCGGCGTCGCCGGCGCGACTTTGATGGATCGATCCGCGATGAACATTCTCGAGCAAGAGGACCGGGAGAGCGCGGTCGGTGGAGCGTCGAGCGAGGCGAGCGAGGCGAGCGAGGCGAGCGAGGCGAGCGAGGCGAGCGAGGCGAGCGAGGCCACGGCGGAAAGCGAACCGAGCTCCGAAACGAGCGACGACGACGACGACGACGACGACGACGATGACTCCTACGTGGGTTACTCGACGCGGCCGCGCAATCGGGAACGCTCGGATCCCGGATGTTCCTCGAGCGAGCGCCCGTCGAGCCTCGCCGCTGAAGAAACAACGACGGACCCGTCGCCCGAGCGTATCGGTGCCGACGACGCGTGCGTCGAGTTTAAGATTTGTATTCGCAGCGGCAGCGGTGATCCGGCAGCGGCAGTGGGGCCCGAGGACGGCGGCGACGGAGATGGCATCGATTTCTGGAAGGAGATCAACAACGGCCTCGCCGACGCGCAACGATCCGAGGAAACGAGATCCGAACGCTCCTCGTCGAGTTTGCTCAAAGAGGCTCAGGAGGAGGAGGCGGAGGAGGCGGAGGAGGCGGAGGAGGCGGAGGACGCCGGAGCGAGGACCCCTTTGGAAAATTGTTACCTCGGGACGGAGGAGGAGGAGGACAGCGGGGTCACGTCGGACACGAGCAGATTGATATCCGAGCTCGACACGGATTCCGAGTGCGCACCTGTCGCGACGACGAGACGGCTCGGAGCCCCGAGAGGTTACCGACGCACCCAGACGCACTCGCGCCTCTTCAAGCTCCTGAGCGTTCGTGAGACGGACGGGCCGACGAGCCTCGGAGAGCCCGAGAATGACCGTTCTCGGAGTCGCGGGACCGTCGCGAACCGTCCCTCCGAGGAGCCGCCGCCGCCGCCGCCGCCGCGCGTACCGACGAACGCGGACGCCCGGGAAACGGGGGGAACGGGGGGGACGGAGGCTCGTTGCCCGGCGCGCTCCGTACTCCGCTGGCTCGGACCGCTCGATCGAACCTTTCGCCCTCGACCCGTCTCCTGTCCGAGAACAAAGAGCTGCAAAAACGTACCGAGAGCCGAACGGATCGTCTCGACGGCACCCGCTCGCCGCGTCGCGCTCCTCGGCAACCTCGGAAGAACGACGCTGGCCAATTGACGCGAGAGAGTGCGAGAGAGAGCGAGAGAGAGAGAGCGAGAGAGAGCGAGGGAGAGCGAGAGAGAGAGAGCGAAAGAGACAGGGAGATGAAACATTGGCCGACAGCGTCGGCGTCGCTTCTCGCATCGCGCCGCTGCGACGGGACGCCCGGACTCTGCGCAATCTTTTTTTTCCTCCACCGGGGTACATATTTGTTTATTTTTTTTTCGTTGCTTTCCAATGTGTGTTTTTTTTGTCTGTCGAGTAAGAGGCGCGCGTACACTCGGGACAGGCCCAACCCGCTCTTTCGCGCTTTTCTTTTCGTCTGTTTTTTCCGGCTCCCCCGATGATTCGCGTACGCGCGTACACGCGTTGACGCGCGAGCGTCCCTCACTGTTGTTGCAAAGGTACCGATCCGCGAAAGGGTTCCCTCGCGCTTCTCGAATCAACGCTCGAGCGTTTGTCCGCCGGACTCGACGATCCGTGCCGCTTTTCTTCTTCGACCTTTCCCGTCCGTTCGTCCCGTCGACTCGTTTGTCGATTTATCTGACGCGCGCCTTCCCGTCGATTTTCAGGCCCGGATCGGAGCGACTACTGAGAGAGGCTCGTCTCGATCCGGTGATCGGGCCCGCGACGACGACGCCCCCTCGATACGAGATTTATCCACGGAGGAGGTTGGCCGGTGCTTTCGGACGAATCTCTCGACGTCGCGCGTTCCTCGATTCGGCCTCGGCGCTCGAGGACGCACGCCTCCGCGGTGCGGGCGAAGGGAGGAGCGAGCGAGCGAGCGTCGATTCGCACTCTCTCTCTCAAACGCTTATATATAAATGTATAAAAAAAATGGTACTATTTATGAGGTCGCGAGCGAAGCAATAAATCAGAGAGAGACGTAGATTCTTTTGCGGTGGAGGGCGTAAGCGACGATCGTCCAAGCAGCGACGTCCCACAACGCCGCGATCGTTCTCCACTCGTGGCTCTCCGGCCTGTCCGCTCCGTATTTCCAGTGAAAGGGGAATATCTCGTGGCACATCCTGTGACCGACGTACGCGACGAGCGCGTTCGTACCTGGAATTCGAAAGGGCCCGCCACCCCAGACGCCCGCAACGTCCACGAGTAGATAGAACGCGGTAAAGAGGCCGCTCGCGAGGGCGCTCGTCGTCAGGACGAACGAGAGAGACCTGCGAACGGGACGCTGGACTGTGGTACCGCCGAGACGATCGCGCCGGGAGCTCGACGAGACCGAGCCCGAACAAACTCACCACAAGTTTTTGTTGATCGGAACGACGTCGCTCGAGTGGAGGAGGCAACCGAGCAAGCCGCATCCGAGTCCGAGCGCGAGCCACCGGACGATCCGACTCCTCCAATCGCCGCGAACTCTCAAAATTTTGCCCGTCTGCACTCCGAGAAACGTCTGGAGTATCGTCGTCAGGCAGCCTGCGAATTCGTGCGCGGAGGAGCAGGAGGAGGAGGAGGAGGAGGAGGACGAGGAGGAGGACGCTCGTTAAAATCGAGTGTTGGCGATCGACGCGCTCTCCGAGTCGACTCACCGAGAATTCCCTCGGGATCGAAGGCGCCCGAACCGTACACGCTCGCGATCGTCGGCCGCTGGTAAAGGTGATTCTTTCCGAGGAGAACGGCGTCGACGTAACCGGCCGCTCCTCCGGTGCAATTCCAGTATCGGCCGTCCTCGTGTCTCCCACCGGGTCCGAGGTAACCGCTGATCGCGCGACACCACCCTTCTCTTTAATACGGTTTCGAGCTTTCTCGTTTCGTTTGAAAAATTTGTTAAATACGCGGCTCTCACGTTGGGCAGCCGGGTACGACCAGTCCGAAAGTCAGGCCGCAGTGAAGACCGGTCACGCCGAGGACGAACATCCACTGCGGCACCAGCGGCCGAACGTCGTCGAGGAGACCGCTCGCAACGATCGCGGCGGCGCTCGTTTGCCCCTCCTGCGGTTCTCGGTCACCCGTCGTCGTCGGCGGCGGCGACGGCGGCGACGGCGGCGGCGACGGCGGCGGCGGCGGCGAATGCCTCGTCTCCTTCCTCGGGCTCAGGAGCGCGTACAGAGTCCCGACGACCCCGTAAGCTACCGCGAATCTCTGAAGCACCCCGAAGACTCTCATCCTTTGGAGGTCGGCCTCGGTTCCGAGAGTGTTGACCGAGAGATCGATGAGAAAGAGGGCGGCGCTCCTCTGCGCGAGTACGAGCGGTCAACGGAATTGTCGGACGAGAGACGAGTCGCGACGAGACGCGAGTAGCGCGTACCTTCAGGATTCCTCGAACGATCGTCCATCTCGGAGTTCCACGAGCCAAACGCGAGGAGACGGCGATGGGAACGCAGAGGCCCATTATCCACACGAAGAACGGAAATACGAGGTCCCCGAGGAGCAAACCGTCCCAAGTCGCGTGCTCCAACAGGGCGTAACCTCCGGCTCCGTTGTTTACGAATATCATCGTCAGGATGCTCATCCTGGTGAGCAGAGGCGCCGCGGCGCGATTCTTAGCAGAGACACGAGTGCGCGGACCGGACGCGGACCGGACGCGGACCGGACGCGGACCGGACGCGGACCGGACGCGAACCGATCTCCCGAATCGAGGGGCACGACCGGCGGGGCCCCTATTTGCCCTCCTCTCCCGCTATCTTTTGTCGTTCGTTCGTTCGGAAGATCGGTTCGTCGGCGGAACCGGAAGGAAGGATGCGCGCGTACCCGCGGAAAGTGTCGATCGAGAGGACGCGTCGCGACGCTTTTCCATCCGGGCGCTCGCGAGCTCGCTTTCCCCATCGATCGACGCACGCTTTCGCGAGAGCGAGGGCCACCAGGAGGCACAGAACCGAGGCCGAGATTACCGCGAGTGCTGAAACACAGGACCCGCACCCGCGCCCTTTCCGTACTTTTCTTTTTCTTCCATTTATCTCTCTCTCTCTCTCTCTCTCGTATTCGCAACTGCAAGAATGATCGATTACGCGTGTAGGAATTGCGCGGAGCGAGGATCGTTTCGAAATTGCAGCGGGCCTCGTCGTCGATCGTCAACTCGTAGATCCCGTACTCTCCGAGTTCCGGACGGATCTGGCACATCAGTCCGCTGAAACACGCACGGACGGACAGAGTTTGAACGCGTCGTCGGAGGGATACCCCCCGTGCAACGACCCGCCTACCTCTCGTCGTCGATCGAACGATAGTGCCGAGGGGACGTTTCGTTGTAGACTCTCCAGGCGACGGGCCTCGCGGTGTTGAGCGTTACGCTCGAACCGTTGCCGCGCTCTATCGGGGAGAGCCTCGAATAGGGACACTGCGGGAGAAGAATCGACGATCGATCGCGCGCGCCTTATCTTTTCACGGACGACAACGGGAGAAGGAGCATCCTCCACTCACCCGGATACAGTCGGACGAGACCGAATAGAGGGTGGCCTCGTAGTCGCGTTCCGAGCTCCCGTTTCTTCTCCTCAGAAATAGGCACGCCTCGTCCATCTCCGTACTCTCGTACCGACAGACTCGCCCTCTCATAATCGCGTTACCGATGTTGCCTTATTCTTTCGCGCTATCGAGAAAAACGAGACAAGCCCGAGGTGTATCGGCTATCGCGGAGACGTCCTTGTCCGAGCGACGAACGAGCGAGACTGGGGCCGCCGCGCCGCCGTATCGACACCGTTCGAAATCGTTTTCCTTCTCTCCTTCTCGACAACTTTCGCACGCGTTTGACGACGCGATTGTAGGTCGAGTCACGTGGCGGCCAGGCGACGGGCGACGCGGATCCGACCGCCCCCCCTGCCGCCGTTCTCCCTGGGACACTTTCCTCTCGCCGAATCGTCAACATCCTCGTCTCTCCTCCGTGTCCGCGGTATTTTCTTCGGATCGCAAACACTCGCAATCTCGGTTTTGCTCGATAATCTTGTTTTTTTTCCTTTAATCTCGTTTTTTGTTCGATGATTTTTCATTATCGATAACACCGCGTACCAGCAATAACAAAGGAATCGGCAAAATAATATATATGCGTGTATGCATGTATATATATATATATATATATATGTATGTATGTCCGTGTGTCTGCGCGTACGTATGCGCGCGCGGACGCGCGCCTGTGTGTTACAACGGTACAATTCTTGCTCCTTTTACGTTTACAATAATTGGCGGATCCCGTTGCAGCGGATGGATGGTGTATTCCGCTTGGAACGTCGGGCGTAACGACTACACCCGATAGACGTACGCGGGTATGGGCGCGCGACGCCGCTCGTCGCGATCGAACGAGCGTTGCGGCGCTCGGAATAACGAGACGCGGCCGCTCGCGATCTTCATTGACTCAGAAGGGTTTTTATTTCCTTGTGCATGTGGCAGAGAAAGTCGACGTAACTCGGACTGCTGTCGTTACCCCGGTCCTCGACCAAAAAGTGTCGCAGCACCATCTCCAGCTTCTCGCGTTGGCGGACTATCGTTAGCTGCGAGGCAAAGAGAGATTCAGAAACGGGTGCGAGGCTCCGTCGAGCGTTACCGCCGCGAACGAGAGCAAAGAGATTGAGAGAGAGAGAGAGAGAGAGAGAGAGAGAGAGAGAGAGCGGCGCTGGATTACCCTCGTGCAGTGATGCCTCTCGGCTCGGAGCCGCGCGATTATATCTCTGATGCGCTTGTTGAGGGGCGTATCGAGTATCGGGAGAGTGGTACGATCGGTGTCGACGAGCGTCACGCCGAATACCTGGTTCAGCCAGTCCGACGAGAGACCCAGTCCCAGCCACAGAAACATGTGTATCCCGTTTTCTGGGCAACGAGAGAGACCGTTAACTTTGAACGTTCCCTTGGCGAGTTGGGAGTTTGGCGACTCGCCCGCCCGCCCGCCCGCCCGTTCTCGACTTACCCAGGAGATAAGCCCCGTCGTCCATGAATTTGTCAAAGGAGCATCGTAGTTGCTGGGGCAGCTTGTCGGATTGCGGATCGATGCTGTGAAGCGGTAACAGTCGAGGATAAAAGTAGATGACGGAGGTGTAGAGGGGCATCGTCGCGACGGCCTGCATGACGTAGGAGCGATCGTCGATGGTCATGTCGCTCCCACCCGAGAGGGCGTCGCTCTTGAGCAAACAATTTACGTAGAGCGGCAACAGTTTCATGCATTCGGGGAGTATGAGCTGTCCGGCGCTCGAGGGCGAGGCGCAGTGTTTCCTGTAAGCCGCGAGTATCGTCGCGCATCTCGCGACGAGACCGTCCTTGACGCTCTTGGGCGAAGACTCGATCAGCTTGAAGACACCTGGCAATGAGAGAGAGAGAGAGAGATAGAGGGAGAAACGGATCAGCGGGGGCCAGCTCCTTCCGAACCGTATCGAACCACTGGGGGGCTCGTTTTATCGCTCGTGGACAAACATGCTCACTCTGCTTCGAGAAGAAGTTTACGATCGCGTCGAGGTCGCAAGCTCTGTACAACTCGGCCATCTGCGAGGACGTTCTCAAGCTCAGATTGATTATTCGTAAACGTCTGACACCGCCGCACGAGGTGTAGAGAAGAGCCGCTTGAACGTAGACGCCCTCGTCGTCACCGAGCTTGTCGTCGTGCTTGATCTCGATCGCCACCGCCTTGTTGCAGTCTATAGCCGCGAGTTCCATGTCGGTCGTGTTCGACATGTAAAAGTGACCGTAAAAATCGGTCGCCCGTACACCCGTCGACGTACGAACCCTCATTACCGCGTCGAACGCTATCGGTCTGCTTATGTTGGTGACGATGTCCGTTACGAGCCTCTCTCCGTCGGTGTCGGCCTGCTCGCGCCACCCGCGCAACAATCGACAATCCACGCAACGATCGATAGGGAGATCGAGAGAGAGCGCAGAGTTTGAGCTGCGAGTTTGAGCTGCGAGTTTGAGCTGCGAGTTTGAGCTACGTACCTGAAAATACGTGTACTTGTAGACCTCACCACCGGTCAAGCGACATATCTGCCCGATCGTCGCGACGTCGACGTACGAATTGTTAAAGACGAAGAGATCGACGGTGCATCCGAGGGCGACGCACTCCTGGCCGAGATTGTTGTAAGCGTTCGTCTGGGGAGCTGCGCGAGGAGACGCGAGGCAAAGTAACGTTACAAGGAGACCCGGCGCCATCGTACGCTCGGTCATTGATCGGAGAAGCGCGACTTACCCAGAACCGTCTTTTCCTTGTCCGTTCCGAGGACTTTGCGCTCGTCACGATTCTTGAGCTTACCCGGGGCTTCGGCGATCGGTAGAGACGAGTGAAACACCATCAACTTTCCGGGACGACCGGATGCCTGCGCCCGAGATGACGCGGGGGTTACTTTCGAGGGGAGCGTAGCAACGAAACGATAGGGGTGGAGGAGAAAGAAAGCGTGGGAGGACGAACCTTGAGAGCCTCGAGGCCCGCGCGGATCGCCGGTGCGAGTATCGTCTCGGTCTCTCGCGTGTCCGCAAACATGCTCGGTATCTGAGTCATCAGAGCGTCAACGACGAGCTCGCTCTCCTCGGGATCGCAGAGAAAACCATCGAGAAGGGGCATAAAGACGTCCTGGACGTCACCGACGACCATCATTTGGGGTTGCGTCAGTCGGGCGTTGACGTTGTAAAAGTGGACCGTGTTGTTGTAGGTGATGAAGCCGACCTTCATAACCGTGCGTTCCTGTCCCGCGTCGATCGGCAGCTTCCGTATGATTCTCTTCATCTCGGAACAAACGAGACCGACCAGACCGGACTTGACGTTGTTGTACGAGACGTCGATGAGAAAGATTATCGCCGGGGCTTTAGGGAGAAGGTTGTTGCGACAATAGTCGGTCGTGGCGGTGTACTCGTAAGTTCCGAGCATCAATTCCGGTCGCTCGTAACGATCCATCCGTTGACCGGTGTGATCGAGATGCTGAAAGTATTCCTGCGGTACTTGGCTCGTAGCGCGGCAGAACGCGCACTGGAACCGCCTACCGGCGTCGACGAATTGCATAAACGGTCCCATGTAGGCCTTGCAGCGTACGCAACGGACCGGACCGATCTCACCCGTATCGACGATCGGCGGTTCGTACTCGCCCTCGGCCACCCGAGCCATCGGGCTCAGGATCAGCCCGAACGGTACGCCCGTTTGCTTCATCGTGTCGTTGCTCGTCGGGACCGTGTACACGGTCGACCTGACGAATCGGGGCGACGAGTTGCCTTGATCCTGCGTCGTGTACTTGGTTGTCACGAGGGGCGGCACGAGGCCTCTTTGATTCGTCGCGAACACCCCCCCGCGACTCCGCTCGTCGTCCTGCATCACCTGTATCGGACTCGGCATCTGATCGGGATCGAGCCTCCTCGCCGCTTGCTGCTGCTGCTGCTGCTGCTGCTGCTGTGGTTGGGCGCCTACGAGGTTTCCCGGATACGCTCCAGCGGCTGGGCCGAGGCCTCCCGGACGTTGCCCGTAGGGATCCTGAAACGAGGCATTCCCCGTCGAATCGACGTTGCGCGACGAGCCAAACGTTTCGATACACTCACGAGTTGCGGTTGTTGCTGCTGGTGGTGGTGGTAGTGCTGCTGGTGGTGCTGCTGCTGCTGCTGCTGCTGCGGCTGCGGCTGCAGCGGATAACCCGGGGAAACGAGGGACGGCGGCTGTCGTCCGATCGGTTGACCGCCCGGTGCGAGACCGCCCGCGTACTGCTGGGGTGGCTGTCGATGCGGCGCTCCCGCCAGCGGTTCTTGTCCAGGCGGAAACGGACCGCTCCGTGGGGGCCCGGTTGCGAAATTCACCGGTTGCCCGGGAGTCGCGACTCGTTGCTGCTGCTGCTGCTGAGGTCCGCCGAGCATCGGGGCGCCGTATCCCATCGCCGGTGGTGGCGGCGGCGGTAGCTGCTGCGGAGACTGGACAGGCGCCGGTGGGAGCGTCGCGTCGGTTCCTCCGTACTGATGCACCGCTCCCTGATATTGCTGATTACTGTTGGGATATTGAGAGACGTTTTCGACCGGGTGTCTCGGCGGGACGGCCGAGTTGTCTCGTCCGAGCGGCGGCGGCTGCTGCTGCTGCTGCTGCTGCTGCTGCATCGGCGCGAGTCCCGGCTGATCGATCCCTCTCCGTAGCGGCTGGCCCGACATCGGCGGACGGCCGGCGACGGGAGCGCGTTCGCGGAACGCGTCCGAGCTATTCGTCGTGGATTCCGGAGGAGACGGCTCGGGCCGAGAGTCAAAGCCGTTCGCGTCGGACGGCGGCCCGGATATGAAATTGCTGTTGGTTACGGACGCGGGTTGCGCCGGATGGGAATAGTTCTGAAAGAGAACGAGTCGCGCGTGTATTTTCGTGTCGACGGAGCTGTCGGTCGACGAACCGAGGCCGGCGAACCTACCGCGGAGCGCGCTTGCCGCTGCTGATCGGACAGGGACACGTCCGACATTTGATCCGCCAGGTTGTTTCGGTCAGCCGTCGGAAGAGAAGCGTGCTGGACCGGAGCTCCCGCTTTGGCAAAGTAACGCGATTAACCTAGGCGGCCGAGGTCCGAAGGGAACCAACGCTCCGACATCGGCGAGAGATACTTTACTCGGTGGATTATTGTTGTAATAAGGCGGGTGGAAGGGCTGCGGCGCTCCCGGAATCGGCTTGGGGGAGTGATGAAAATTGGGAGGCCCGGCCGGGGTACCCTTGTTCGCGTTCTCCGTAACGTCCGAGGGTGACAGCTGGAAAGGCTGCGAAGCCGCGCGAGGAGGCGCCGCCGACGCGTAGAAGCCGCCCGGCTGCTGAGCGTATCGCTGATTCATGTTTTATTCTGGAAGCTGAGAAAAGCGACCGGGCTCAGCGGAGAATCTCGACGGCACTGGCGCATCGGGGCTCGGAGGAGCTCGACGAGACGCGAGAGCCGGACCGCTCCGGGTAATCGAGGGTGAATCGAGAGCGAGGCTCAGCGAGGCTCGTCGAGGTTACGCGACTATTCTATTCGTCTGTCCCGATGATTGTCGAGTTTCTACCTTGGCGATAAAAGACGCGAAGCGCGAGATTCGCTCGGTCCCGAATGCACGTAGGGTGAGTGCGAGGCTGAAGCGGACAACTCGAAATATGGGAAATAAAAAGACGATAATCGACTGGCGTGTCGTACGCGTAGAAACGTCACATCGTCGTCGGGAGCGGGAGCGGCAACAGCAGCGGCAGGAGGCGACGAGAGCGAGCGAGTCCCGTTCGGCGCGTTAACCCGCGTCACTCGGGAAGAGAATCGCGCGCGCAACGCCGCGGAGACGCGAATAAATAAGACGGCCCGATCGAAAGGATTGCGCGAAATGCTAGAGGTTTCCGAGCAACGAGCTCGCGACACTCGCGTTATGCACGGGTACGAGGGATTCTTAAATCATAACGAGAGGAGAAACACGTCCGCGAATGTTTACAGAAAAATGGGAGTAAAAGTTGTTTGGCTGGGCGAAAGACGGCGAGTGCCGATGATGCCACGTAAGGTCCCATCGCGCATGCGCTCCTCGCGTCCGCACGTTTGACACGTCATGAGAACAAATGTAGACGACTCGATAATCCCGAATTTCTTGCCGCAGCATTATTGGCGCTCTCCTTGATCGTTGTACGTTTAATCGATGCGAACTCTTTCGCAAGATCGTCATCGTTCGTGGCGAGTATCGTGTCCGATAAAACCAGTGTGGGAGTCGTCAACTTTGTACATTTATTTGAGGGGTGCGCAAGCGCGCCGCCCCGCTCGATCGGTTATGAGAATCAATAGAAACTTTATTGACCGACCGTCGGTCTCCGAGCGCGCGTTCTGCATTACCGACCACACCGGAAGTCCGGTCGTCGTCCCCGCCGCCGCCGCCGCCGCCGCCGCCGCCGCCGCCGCTCGCGCACACCAAACCCAACAAACCCAAGCGAGCGAAACAAGTCCGGAGTGAGGTTAGGCTCGATTGTTTGTAAATATCCTTTATCGCCCGCGATGTCAACAGATCCCGATACTTTTCCTTGCGGAAAAAGTTGGCCGTGAACGACGGGAAATTACGAAAAGATGGTCGAGGAGATCGCGAGTCCGTACAACAAACCGAAGGTAAGATTTGCCGCCGATTATACTTTTGTCGGTATACTTTCGAAGAGCAATTCCGTTCAAAGTTGAAATCACTGTTTTGCAGAGTAAAACGGCTAGACCCCGTCCCGTCTATCACTGGAACGTATTGGACGTGCAGAAATGGCTCAGGCGTCATTGCAGCGATTACTACCAGTTGTATCACGAAAAGTTCCTATACGTGAGTACACTTACGGTATACCGAAAGCAATATCGCATTAGTCGTGCGCCAGGAGTTGAAAATAATCCTCCGCTCGGGCAGAATATCCATCCCGCTTTGATATTTTTGAATACGGCGTCGCGCCAAACGTATGAAAAACGTATGAAAAAAAGAACGACGAGCCGATGAAAGCCAAGGGGGAAAACTCGGACGAAAAGGCTCGTACGTTGAAAGGGACTCGCGTCCTCCGAAGGACGCGTGGCTGCTTTTTGTCGGTTCAAAAGCCAAGGTCCGTCCGAGTCGGCGATCGGTATCCGTGTATCCGGTTGTTTCAGCACGACGTTACCGGCCGAGTACTGCTGCGAGTCAACGAGAACGTTCTTTTGCGTCTGGGAATAGAGGAGGAGGAGCACAGGCTGGACATATGGCGCGAAATAATGAAGCTTCGTCTCAAAACCGACATACTCGAGATCAGGGACATAGAGAGACGGAACAACGCGAATTACGACTGATCGCTTTATTCCTCGATCGTCTCGTTACAAGTTGGCCTTGGAAGTTGGCCTCGTATACGAGATCGTCGAGTCCGCCCGGACGAAAGGACTCGTGCTACGTTCGCATCCGATTATTCGCGTTGAATTGATTATTCGACGAGGCTCGCGAGCGGCGTTGAGCCGTTGTCTCTCGGGGGCCTTTGCGTATTTTCCCTCCGAAGGTCTTTCGATACGCGACGTACTCGTTACAAGGATAAGTACGTTTTTTCGTTTTTTCGTTTTTTCGTTTTTTCGTTTTTTCGTTTTTTCGTTTTCTCGCTTTCGTCCCTTTCGCACGAACAATGCTTCGACGAGTGACGTTTTTAACTTGAAAATTACATCGAGTTACCAACTAATATTTACAATGGTTAACGCGAACTGGGATTCTTCTTTTTTTTTCCTACATTGACTAGAATAATAGGGATCGACGATAATCCTCGAATTCTCAAGATTCTGTATGGAAACGCACTTCCGGAATTCGGGGACTCCACCGGCGCGTTCCTCCGAGCAAACGATTCGAGCTTGAGACTCCAAAGTATTTATCGTGAAAATAAAAGTGCGGGCAACGTTTGATTCGAGTCACGGAATTTCCGGAAGTATCGTTGAGATTTTCAACATCCGGCAGATCCGAAGTTTCGTTTTGTTTTTTCTTCTTATCGAAAATACGCTCGGTTTCTCGTTTATCGTTGCGCAGTCTCTTGCATTCGTGAAATTACGGATGATCGTTTTTCGTATTTACACAATGACCGTTCACTCGAGACCGGAAGTGACGATTCGCCGAGTGGTGGAAAAACGGATTCGGGATCGTTCGATTCACAGGTAAAGTTCACGATTGGCGAGATCTCGGGATCGCTTGTGTCGGCCCGATGAGAATACGTACAGCTCCGCCGTGCAGCTGTTCTTCTTGCCGCGAGTCCTCTCGCTCTTCCCGCCGTTTGGGAGGTTTTCTCGGGGGTTGACGAGGCAACAACCGCTCGTTGGCAAACCCCTTGTCTCTGGATGCTCACCACCGTTCGTCGGTCCTCGATTCGGCTCGTGCAACGATACACCTCGGTAGAAGGAAGCGGCTGCTGGACAACCACCGGAAGCGGATCGTCGCCAATCGTATCTGCGTTGGTAAAGATCGAACGTCAATTACCTCCTCGGGATTATTCGCTCTCTTATTTTTAATCGATCGGTATTGACGATTTACGTCATTCTTCCATTCGGATTTTGACTTTTCGAGCAGGTTGAATTTTCGATATTTTCGACAATCTCGAATAATCCGAAATTTTTGAAATTTCTTTCGAATTTTTGGAAAAGGTCGAGTCGTTTGATTTTTTGTAAAAGGTTGAACGATGGACATATTTTTTTGGCAATTTTACTGTCGGCAAAAAAGGTTTTCTTTTTATTGGAGGCTTCGGGAAGTTGGGGGTTTTATTTGAAATCACTTTTGCGGAGCACCTGAGAATATACCTAAACGAGGCTCTCGTACTCTGCGTCTTTTCCATATCGAGGCTGTCGGTTGGTGGACTCGACGACCATTTTCTCGATCGGAAAGGAAATCTTTGCTGAAACTCCCTTTTGAATTTCTCCTGAAGAGAAATATCAACGATAGTCAAATATTCCATCACGAATCGTATTATTTCGAGAACGTTATAGATTTGCCTTTTTTTTTTTCTCGACTTTTGACAGTTGGTGGTAATTTGGGAAAGTCAGGGTCAACCTACGTTGTAAATTCCGTAGATGAACGGATTGTAGCAGCTGTTGGACATTGCGAGCCAGTCGCAACAGAACCATATGATGTTGATGAATCGATACCTGGCAAATTGAAACAAAAAAAAAGCATTAATGGAGAATCGAGGCAGGATTTTTCTTTGTAAAAAGACAAAATTGAAAGAGATACATATATTTTAGAACGGTCAAATGTAATAATTAAAAATTCGTAATTCAACAAAAGCATCGTGCAAAGAAGATTTATAATTTTCTAACTAATAATATTTTACTGACTCGTTTATTTGCGAATAAGTGTACTGTAGAACATTGTACATCTGGAGGGGCAGCCAACATATCGCGAACAGAGCGACGACGATGAACAGCATTTTTATCACCTGAAAATTCATGAGATTTCGCAACATTTTCAATTAACGATCCAACCGAATGAATACTATGCTAATAATTATTTTTACTGATTTATTGCAACAGCAAATAAAAACAAAACATTACATCGTTGCAATTCGAGTGGAAACGTTCGTTTCATTTTTCTTCTCGATTTTTTTCAACAGACCGAATCTCTAAAAACGTCGAAATGAAAAAAAAATCAAAAAAAATCTACTCGTTTTCGTTTATATTTCCTTTGCTCTGCAAAACGATTTTCTTCCGCCCGAGATAATTCAGCGGAATATATTTTCATTGAGTTCGCATCGTGGGCAAATAAATTCGCGAAAAAGGAAGACGCACGTTTAAGTGGTTTCTTTTCGTCCGCGGCTCATCTTTTTCCTCCTCAAAAGCCAAATGCGAAGCCAAAGGCGAAGCCAAAGGCGAAGCCAAAGGCGAAGCCAAAGGCGAAGCCAAAGGCGAAGCCAAAGGCGAAGCCACAGGCGAAGCCAAAGTCTCGGTACGTACGAACGCAAGGGTAATGACCTTTTTCTTATTCTTCATGAGATTCGCGTCCCTCGAGTCCTGGGCGTTACCGGGAGCTCTGCTTCCCCACAATCTCAGAGCGATTCGGGCGTACACGCAGGATATTATCGAGAGCGGCGTTAGATATTGCAAAAATCCCAGAAGGGCCCGATAAGTGAGCATCGTTCTTTCGGACATGTTCTCATTTTGGCAGAACGGCTTCAGATGAATCCGGCCAACTTGAAAAACAACAAACAATTGTTTTCATTGAACAAATTTATTTCCAATTTATTATCCTTGAAGAAAATCATGTTCATTGGATTTTGAATTTTGGCGTATATGTGTATCTTTGTAAAATTCATTAATGACGATTTCCATGAATGATCCAATTCATGAAAATGTTATTAAATATCAACACGAGTGATGTCGTTGTAGAATTTTAGAAACAATCTTTTATCGAGAAATTGGAGAGAATCAACGTTTATTTACTGTTTTCGTCGTAGCAAAGTTTGCTTGGGTTAATGTGAAATTTGGTTAAAAATGAAACGACGATCGATACATCGATATTTCGTTAGTATCCATCGGATTCGAGTATTCTTCGTCCATCTACGTTCGTTGAATTATTTATTTCGCTCGAGTAAATTTTCCTCATTGAGAATTCTCGAGGTGTAGTGTTTTTCCAATAATTTCGTGTAGGATCATCGAGCGTGCTCGAGGTATCAGGATTGTACGAATTTCGTGTCTCGTCTTTTTCTCGTATCCGGTTCCACCGAACAAAAGCTTCGGAAGACTCCGATCGTGCGGGTTCGTATCGACGATAAAAAGCCTTCGATTCGAGTGAATCGTTGGTTCGATCGCTCGAGCCACTCTTACGAACGAGACGTTGTGCAATGCACTCGTGTACTTTTCGTTCGGAATTCGTCACTGAAGGGGCCATTGACGAGGCGAGCTTCGTACCGAAGAAAAGTTTCATCGACTCGAAATTCAACGGCAATGAGAATTCTTTGCAGGCAAAATTAAACGAGTTCGCGACGTTGGATTTTATCCTGTGAAACTCGTGTAAAACTCGAACGAAAATTTGATCGGATCGTTGGAAAAGAATGGAATATTCCAGCGATCTCTGGAGTAAAGATTTTTCCAGAAAATCGGAACAATTGGAAATGATGAACGATCGGTGGTTTGTTCCGGCCACCGACCCCTCAAGATTCCACGAAAGAAAGAACTCTGAAGTCGTTTCTCGTCTCATTTGTCCGTGAAAGCTCGGAAGAAACCTCGATTCGAGGAAAGGCCTGCTCAATTGTAAAAGTTGGCAAGTAAAAATGAGAGGAAAAGTGCAAGTTTCGAGGTAGGTTTCGAATTTTCGCAGGTTCTCCTTTGAGGCTCGAAGCATCGAAAACTCGGAAGGATTATTTCCTCGAGGTTGGTAGGTAGCGTCTTTGCGTCGTTTGGCCCGAAGCGGCACTGACGTTTCTTCAATTGAAGAATTTTTCGATCGGTTCGATCAGCCCGGAAGCGCGAGTGGATAAAAGACTATCGAGTTTAACGGAAGGTTTAATTAATCGAAGGTTTATTCAATGGACAGACACGAGAGACTTTTCCAGCTCGATCGCGCATCGGTCCAGCATCGATTCCTCGAGAATTCTCGAACGGATTTGAGATTGTCGACAGAGTTGCCGGCGACTCGGTCGGCAGCGACCAGCCTAAACCGAAATCAAACGAAACCCGTCGGATTTCGTAGGATTTATCGAGGTATTGAAATTTCCTTAGATACGAGACTCGCTTTTGACTTACCGGCTGTGCTTTCCGGGACCATAATGACCCTGAGAGCCGCTGCCATCGGGCTCGCCAGACTGCCGGAAATCAACCAAATCCCGGCTATAACGATCTTCGCCCTGAGCTTGCTCGGTCTCGCGCTGAAAATCACACACCGACACGCCTTCTTCACATCCCAAACGAATCAATGTATCGAGCGAATCGCGCGAACCGCGCGAATCGCGCCGTCTCTTTTTCTTTCCTCCTCCGCTTTGTTTTTCAAACAATTTTTTCTCACTTCCAAAGTTGTTTAACGAGTCTGGCTTCCGGTTAGGAAGGTCGAGCAGCCGCGAATATATTCTTTTTGGAAGGGGCGATTCGTCTCGACCGATCTATTTTCAATTTACGCTCGTTTATTCTCAAGGACGAGAGCGGATCGCGGATCTAATACCGAGTCATCTTCGGCTTCAACGTTCCCTGTCGATACCGAAAAAGAGTCGATCCACCGCACAAAAATAGTTAACGGCTTGGCTCACTCGCTCGTTAACGCTCGCTCAGCGTTCGAACTCTTCCCTCTCGTTCCCGTCGATTTCACTTTTTCGTCACAACATTTTTAATAACAAAGAAAAATCCAAATGAAATTTCAAGAGAATCGAAACCGCGAGTGAGAATGGAAAATTCGGTGGCCAAGGTGCGCGTTCGCCGACGCTGCCGATCCAAATACCTACCGTTCAGCGGGTGGCTGAATCCAGCCACCCGCGGCCTCTCGAGTGCCCACGCGCTTCCAACAACCAATTAAACTTTCATTTATTTTCGTCCCTCAACACGAAAATGTTGATCCGTATATTTTTCGTTTAGCCATTATTCGCTATTGAAATTTATCAAATATTAATGGTGAAAATTCGTGAAAATTCATTGAGAAGTGACATTTTGTACAATCAGTTGAAAACAACGAAGGAATTTCTCTGAATTTTCATGAGTTTTGAAAATGAGTAAAAATGAGTGGAAAATGTTGAAAAGCATCCGAAGATGGAAAATTCGTTGGACCGACCTGAGAGGTTTGAGGATGGCTCGATGTCGATCGACGGCAATAGCGGTGAGGGTGAAAACGGAAACGTTGACGCACAACTCCTGAACGAAGGGACAAAACGCGCACATGAAGTGCGGCAAGTTCCATCGTTGCAGGAGAGCAGCCTGGAACTGTAAAGTCACGAGTGTCGTTGACCGGACGAGCGCTGGCTCCATCGGGAGTTGGAGCGTTCGCGGCGGCGATTATCGGGGAAGCTCGGATAGGGCCGGCAACTGCAAAATTTTTCATGCGGGATATCCTACCTGAAAGGGTATAGCGAAGAGGCCGATGACGATATCGGCTAGGGCGAGATTCGCGATGAAGCAATTCGTGACGCTCTGCATTCGTCTCGATGTCGCGACTATCCACATCACCAGAAAATTACCAGCTACGGCGATTACGGATATACTGCCGTAACAGATACTCAAAAGGACTATTATTCCAGTTGGAACGTCGTAAAGGACATCTGTAAAAGCGAAAATCCGATTGAACGATTTTGACATTTGTTTGGGTAGCTACCTACGAAACCCTGAGAAACTCTTCGTTTGGAGCAAGCTTCGGGGCAAGCTCGATACGATGAAGGAAGGGGCGGCGAGAGCGCGTCGGATAAAAAGGAGGGTATCCTCCTGCCGCCGGAGCCAACAATGCCAGGGTAACGACCTCAACGACTCGAGTCCGCGACCACCCACCGACCGTGGCGTGCGCAACCCAAACAACCCAAACAAAAATAAACAAACAAATACGTCACGAGTACCAATTTTGACGTACGCGCTGAGACATCATTGCAAGTTTTTTTTTCCTTTCTTTTTCGCTCGTTCATTATTTATTTCACCGCTCGTTATCCGAGGTTGGGAAAAGGTCTCGGATGCGTCTCGTGCTTTGCGTAGACTCCTTTCTTTCTTTCTTTCTTTCTTTCTTTCTTTCTTTCTTTCTTTCTTTCTTTCTTTCTTTCTGTCTTTCTTTCCTTCCTTCCTTCCTTCCTTCTCTCCTTCTTCTCGCTTCCTTTTCTCTTGGCGATCGTGGCGTTAGCCGAGACGACTCGAAAGATTCAACGTCGGATGTGTACGGACGTGAATAGAACGCCCGGATGGAATTTCACTGTCGTATTTGGCGTATCCACTCCGGGAGTACATTCTTGTTCAGCCACGTGGCCCGCGAGGCTCTCCGGGTTATCTCGGTTGGATCGTTCGACCAGCCGGTAACTCGTCTCTCCGGCGTCACAATGAAAACGACCAACAATTGAAATATACATGAGCCGGTGTGTGGCTTCCCGCGAATCGAGATTTCGAAATGATAGCTGACAACCGAGAGGTCGGGTCAAAATAACAATTCGTTCGAACAAATTTCCAAATTTTCTTTTCGAGGATCCCGAAACGGTAACCTGAGCCTGAAACGGTCTTCGATCGCTGTTCCGGCTATCGCTCGATCAGCCGAAATAAAAACGGCGCCTCGTTCGCCTTTTTTCTCTGTTCTTTCTTCCCGATCTCTTCTCTTTTTCGGAGCCAACTTTTGTCACGCCGTTGGCCCTTGAGAGTTTTTTTTTTCGTCGACGCAAGTGCCTCCTACGACACTCGCGAGTTCCCCTTTCGATGGAATCCTTTGAAAAGTAGTCCGTTTTTTTACACTTTTTGTATTTTAGGTCTTTTTGTATGAGCCGTTGAACCAAAAGTTCTCATTGCCTCAAATGTCGAATTTCATGACACGCGATTAAAGCTCTTGAGGTTGGTTCGTCGTAAATGGAATTTTACTTTGATTGAATTTAATAATATTCAAAAATAAATTTTATTCAATAATAATAATAATAATAGCAACAACCACACTCAATTGAATTCTGTGACAACAAGAATAATACGTGGTTGGTTAAAATCAAAAGTGGACCATTGAAAAGGTTCAATATTCCATTCTACATTTTTTTTATCGAACGTTACGTAATTGCATTTATTTCGAAAACAATCTACCCGCAGTCTAGGAGTTCTCTCGAAAAACGAACGTAACTGAGTTGAATGAAATAAGACCTTTGATTGAAATGAAAAATGTAAATGAAAAAAACCGTATGGTTGGACAATTTGTCTTTTTCTTGTCCAAGCTTCGGTCTTGTATGAAAGCTTGCCTACGCGAATTTGGGTCCTTCGTTCATCTACGATGTACTCGGAAAAAAGGGTGAAAAAATGCTGTAGTCTATCTTCCTTAAAGAGCGATGTGTTTCGCGAGGACAACGACGAGTCTTTCAACGTCCGGTGACGTTTTTGACGAAAATGAGAAAGAGGCCGATGACGAAACGAAATCCGGACGAGGGATTCTTTCACTTTTTCGTATTATTCCAAGTAAAATGGAAGAAACGTCATCGATGAGCCAATTAGGCGAAACAACGAGGCCGATGACCTCTTTTCTCTTGGAAAACGTCGTTGAAGCCGTGTCAACGCGATTCGAAAAAAGTACAACAAAAAAATATCATGGAAACTTGGAAATCGTGGAACGTTCGGAAGAAAATTTTACGAGGGTAACAAGTTTCCTCGAGTTTTCCTCGAGATCCCGCGCGCTTCGCTTGTCAACCGTAAAGAGCGGAAATAAAGACGAATCGTCGACCCGGTTTTTGTGCTTGGATCGCGAAGCGAATTCCCAAACCGAAGGATTTCGAAGGATATCCCCTATGAAACATTAGTCAGAAATTCGCTTCGACCATACGTCAAATCGAATGACGACCCTCGTATGGGACTCCAGAAATCAGCAGTCCCATTTTCATACGGGCTGACGATTGTCTCATATTTTTCAGTCTTCGAAAACTCACAGGACAATTTTACGACTATGAAAAGCTTGGGGCTTTTCGAAACCTCCGCTGGACATCCATACTCCAATATTTCAGGAAATCTTATTTCTTCCAATAACTTTCAATGCATACTAATTATTACGAATTATACAATTGAAAGAGACCTTTGAACGGAACTTTATTCCATTTTTTTCAATGAAATACTTGAGAAAAAAAAACATAAATTCTATTTGAAAATTTGAGGAATTTTAATCACTTCATTTGGAATGATTTTTTAAAATACTCGTACTTGAAATTCTTCTTAATGAAAGAATAACGATTCGAAAGATTGCAAATTCGAACGTACAAAAGATCCAACGAATAAAAACTCGGAAGAATAAAAATTCGAATATGCCCAATTTTCATTATTTCCGCAAATGTTTTATTTTTCTAAGAAAAAAACCCAACGAAAAACATGTGCCACATTCTATTTTTAGAAAAAGGCTCAAAAAGGCACGAGCTGGATTATTCTCGATTGAGGAATTACCAACTTTTTAAGAAATGCCATTAAAGAGAAAAAGAAAAATAGACAGGTTATAAAAGTCAGGCTATACAGCGGTGTTGTTGATTCGCGGAGTTTGGTTTGGGCGCGGCCTTCGCGTATGGACCTTACGTATCGATGACGGGACCGAGTCGGGTGGGATTTTTGAGGATATCTCGAAGGATGTCGGAAGATGAAAGTCTCACGAGGAAGTAAGTGAAACTGGATACTGTATCGGAGCTACGAAATTGCCTACGCAGGGCCTATAAAAACAGCCGAGATATGCCCTTTTTATATATAACTATACTTTTGTTCTGTTCCGTCAATGAAAGAAACGGCTGAACGACGGAAGAATCCCCTACGGCGATACGGTACAGCTCTCTTCCGTCGTACTCTCCGAACGTTTGCCCAATATCAAGCCTGGAGTTGGCCACCATCTTTCATTGGCGCTTCCCACGAGTTCTTTGGTTTGATTAATTTTTGACAATGCCCGATGGTGAAATTAGTTTCTCTTACTGATCCTTTGCGAACCCCCCGAGACGAACCTGATGGACCGAACGACCCATCACCCTAATGATTCATTGGCTCATCGTCCTCGAGGCCACTTTATTATAAACAATCTGAGTTCGGTCTTCAAAATCTTTCGAAAATTCAATACAACTCGGTTCAATTTAATCACGTGTGCAATACAAATAAATAATATCAATCAAAATAAAATCTGTATTTCGCCGAGAAATTCGTTTAATCAATACTATTTTATGACATTTTTTGTTAAATCAAAATGTGAATAAATCCAAATACAAACAAAAAATAAAAACCGAAAACAAGTAAATTATGTAAAGTCGGCTTACGATTTTACTGAGTAATGATAATAATAATAATAATCTTATATACAAAATTTTCCCGTCACTCGTTCGTTTTTCCCCGAACTCCTCCGAAACGGCTGAACCGATTTTCATGAAATTTTGTACATACGTTCGTTAGGCCTGAGAATAGGCTTTTATCTATTGCTAAATCCTAAAGGAAAAAAAGTTATCAATGATTGAGTGAATCTATCATTGCTTTCCCCCAAAACCCAAAATTTTCATGGAAACATCGTGTTTTTCACAATTTTTTCATGAAAATTATGGGTTTTGGGAAAAATTAATGGTAGATTCGTGCTCAGGGGATCAAATTACATCAAAATAGACCATTTAAAAAAATATTGAAAATTCAAATTTTTTTTCGATTTTAGGACAAAAAAAGTTTTTTTCACTCAATCATCGATAACTTTTTTTTCTCTAGGTTTTGGCAGTCCACTTTGCGCTCAATCTGTTCGTTATGATTTTCTCTTCAAAATGCTTTTTTAATCATTAAAATCCGATGATTTTTCGATTTTTGGCAGAATTTCAAAGTTGGACCATCGATTTTTG
>JAPYZJ010001829.1:0-24530 GCA_030522765.1 Ophioninae sp. B BG-2022a
ATTGAGCGAGGGGGGGGGGGGGTGAGATAGAGAGAGAGGAAGAGAGAAAGAGGCGCTCGTGGAATCTCATTATAAAAGTTATCCGTTGAGAACCGGTTTTCGCGTCTTACGTGGCTACTTCGATGCTACGTATCTGCGATTCTCTATATAGGTGAGAGAGTTTGCAAGCGATTTGTCTGGGCTGCTTGTATGAGTCGTACCCTAAAAAGGAGAGCGAAGAAAGGACTGGGTGGATGATGAAGAAGAGGAGGATAAGAGGGAGGGAAAAAAGTCGTCGAGGGTTTGGCGAGGAAGGGCTTGGCGAGCCAGAAGCTTCGTCGAGAGTTCGGCCAGTATTTCCAGCCTGGGAGAAAGAAATCTTACTCTCTTCGAGACTCGCCAAGTGCCGGAGTGAAGTACGCGTTGCCCGTACACGGCCATGAAAAAGATTCGTTCCACCTACGCGCGAGATATCTCTCCTCCCACCCCACCCCTCGACTCTCTTCTCTTCTGCACCAATGACACGAAATTATAGGGATGATGACCCCATAGGGTGTAGAATCTATAGGGATTGTGAATGGATAGGATGGCTACGATGGCGATGAAAAAAAAACCACTATGATAATAATAATAACAGTAAAAAGAATTTTTTGTTAATTATATTTCTTAGTGATTATTATTTTTAATATTATTTTTCATGATAATCATTTTTATCATTCTTTTTAATAATTATTATTTTTCGTTATTGAATATTGTTTTTTTTCTTGATAATTATTTTTAATATTGTTTTTCACGATAATAATTATATTTATCATTTTCATTACGATTTGATAATAATAATAATTTGTGTAGTTATTTTATTAATATTATACAGTGTATTATCAAAAATCATAATAAAGGGAAATTTTCTTTTCTTATTGTTATAAAGAAACATTTTTAAGAAAAAAAAAATTCGTCTTTATAAATAAATAATAATAATAAAATGATAACACAAATGATTATTATTGTCAAATTGCAATAAAAATGATAAAAATAATTATTGTTCAAAAAAAATTCTACCGAAGTTTGTAGAATTGTTTTTCGTAAAATAAAAAATTTGTAACGAAGGACCAAACAAGAAAATGAAATAGTCAAACTATTGGCTTCAGATGTACGTAGGAGTTTATCGAGAAATCTTGAATGTCGAAAATCTTGTTAATTGTTTTTTTTTTAATTTTCCATTCTATGAGACATCATGGCTCCTTGATAAATAACGGAAAGCCGTGCTGCAGCGATTCTCTTGGCTTTCGTGCAGGAGAGGAAAGATTAGCGATCGGGGTCATTAAGGGGAGAAAAAAAGAAGTTATCTCACACTCGGAACGTTTTGTTCAGCGTTCGAGGAGTTTTCGCCTGCTGCTGCGTGACAATCAATGACTTCATCGCTTTTTACGTCCATTATCTCGGCACGTTTGAGACAAACGGCGCGGGCAATTACGTTGATTTCTTTTTTTTTTCCTCCGCTGGTTTTTAATAGTTGCGAAAAAAAGTTTCTAACTGTACAAGAATAGCTGTGACATTGAGAAAGATTAATACATCTGCTACTGGAAAATCCTAGAATCGTGGAAGCCACATTCACTCGTTTCAAAACATTTTATTTTTGTTTATTTTTATTGAAGCAATTATTATTCAAACGATAAACAAAATTCAATTTATTCGAATTTATTCGAATAAAAATTACCGATTTTATGTTTATTAAATTATATTATTTAATTTATATTTATTTAATTTATATTTAATTACTATATTTTTATACCTTGAAGACAAATCCACCATTTTATTCGCCTTGAACTTTCTATTTCTAGGGAAAAATGTCAAAAAAATATTTTAGGAACTTTTTTTCCATTTTCCCAGTCTAATTTTGTACTTTCGGCAAAAACTCGGGCATATTCGTAATCAGCGGAAAATTTTCGATAAAATAGACCCTTTTAAGAGTTTGAAAATGGAAAAAAAAATTTTCGACTTTCCCGGCTACTTTTCCGGAATCGCAAAAATCACGAAATTTCAAAAGGTCGTAGGGTAAGCTTCTTATTGGCTATCGACATTCATTTGGTGGGTTCGAAAAAGCTTTTTGCCTGACTTAAATAACCGCGTTGGAATCATATCGATATCTCTCATAGTTTTCCCGGCAAGTCCACTTGAAAAATCGGAAAAAAAGAGGCATATGTATGGAAAAATTGGCAAAAATCGATGCTCCAACTTTGAAATTCTGCAAAAAATCGAAAAATCATCGGATTTGAATTTTTAAAAAAGCATTTTGAAGAGAAAATCATAACGAAGAGATTGAGCACAGGCTGGAGTGACTAATCCCAAAGGAAAAAAAGTTATAGATGATTTAGTGAAAAAATTTCTTTTGCCCAAAAATCCAAAAAAATGTTGGATTTTTAATATTTTTTTTATTGGTCCATTTCGATGTAATTTGATCCCCTGAGCACGAATCTAGCATTCATTTCTCCCAAAACCCAAAATTTCCATGAAAAAATCGTAAGAAACTTAAAAAAACACGATTTTTTTGCCACGTGCAGTGCTTTCGCCAAAAATACCATGATGTTCGTAATCAGCTGAAAATGTTTGATTGAATAGACCGTTGAAACTATTTCCGAATCGAAATCATAATGATAAATAAAAAAACATTTAAATATTTTGTTAATTATCTGGGCGAAGATAACACAAAAGATAACCCAAGCAAACCCTTTGATGAGAAAAGGGATCGAAATAAATTGCACGAGTAAGCGAGCCAGAGATGTTTTTCGAATTATGGAAAAAATGGTGTATGAAAAATTTGAGGAAAATCGAAACGAAGAAAGAGCACAACTGCGTGCACGGCTCAGCGATCCGGCGAGAAATGGCGTAATCTTGGGTCGTTAGTTACCACAATGAATTTCGTCCGGCGTGTACACCCCCGCAACTCCTTGAACTGTTTAAGTGGTCATGCGAATCTCTCTATACGAAACACAAAGTGCTCTCGACGTCGGTTGCAGTCGAGCACTCGAGGCCCCCTCGAAACCCCTATTTACGTCTTTTATCCCCCGGAGAAACTGTGGATTCAATTAGTTTCAAAGGTCGATTTTTCGGGGAATTCTGTGGCCCAAGTGAAATTGATAAAAGCCGCGTCGCTGCTAGAAAAAATGTTTTCCAGCACTTGGATGGGTGACCGCTCATTACTGGGCTGCGCACTGACAACCAAAAGAAAGCTTGTCCGATAACGAACATGACAAGATTTTAGTAAATATGCGAACGGCTATTTTGCTACGAGTTATCCGCAGTTTCCCTGTGCCCTCCTGCCAGTGCAATTGCCCATAATAATTATGAGATACTTTGGATAATCATTATTATTTTTTAAAATATTAATTAGTGTTATAATAATTCATTATTATTTGTAATAATGGTTTGAATAATAATAATTTGTCGTTTTTTTACATAATATCCAATGTAAACAATAATAATACGAATTATTCTGACCTGGGTCTCAGACTATGGCTAATATACGTTTTTGTGGTCGGTGAATCCGAATCTCAAGTCCTTTCAATCCCATTACGGCAGGTTTTTGCCACAACCGTATAATTAATTCTATAATGGGACTAATGACTCTATAATCCTAGAATTATTTGTAGTTGAGACAAAAACCTGACGCAATGTATAATGGGCTTTAAAGTCTTTTTTTATTTTTCGATGGCTCTGTAATTATTGATTATTTTTAATAATAATTTATATAAATTAAATAATTAAATTGTTATTAATAATAATGTAAAAATAATGAGCAGAGCATCGCAGGCACATTCCAACGAGACTTTTCAGTTAAGACTGTGTTATCTAGGCCAATGATGCATTTCCGAGGCATCCAATGAATGGTAGAAAATAAGCTGACCAAACGAGGAACCGCGTCTTATTTAGCGAGCTAAAATAATGGCCGAGCGGTGAAATGGCACATGTTCATTATTACTGGGAGCCACGAGAGTTCCTTCTCGCTGGTGATACGGTGGGTTGACCGGTCTCCCATATAGTCGGGTCGATGCCAACGAGACCTTGCAACACACCCTTAACGTCCGATCCGAGGTGGGGCGAGCACCAGTATCTCACGCAAATGCCACCATTAACCATCGTTACTTCCATGACGGAAAATCCCGAAAAAAAATAATGACACGTACATTTCGAAATGTAACTACGTGAGCCGGGCAATCGAGACTAAGAATCTCTGGGATTGCATGTGCGAAGAGTGACGTAAAAAAATTGCTGTCTTCCCCAGGAAAAGGGGCAAAAAGTACGGAATCATTGTTCGCGAACGTGTCGAGCTAGAATTGCAATTTATCCTCTTGTGATTTCGGTACTCTCGTAAGCGAATGTAAAATTAATTTTTCATTAATTTTAATTCATTTCTATTCATTGTTTCTAAAAACTTAGAGTTCTTTAGAAAACCAAGTTTTAAGAAAAGAATTTCTAGAATTTGTTTGGGTTTATTTGGGTTTTGGAAGGCTGGAAAATTTTCAAAAATCTCTAGGTTTTGGAAAACCTTCCAGCCTTCCAACCCTAGAAGTCCAATATTATCCCAAAGCTTGCCCAATCGCTAGAATTTCATAACGAGATGGTTCGTGTCTAGATTGGGAAAGATCTGCAGGACTATGGTGTGTCCCCAATCCTCGTTGTACACGGTTATCAATGATAAGGTTATAAAATGATCGTGTGTCATGCGGTGGCGCGTAATGCGATACAACGGCAAAGCCGGCCCTCGGATTCGCTTTCTAAACATTGCATCATCCGGCAGTGTAATAACGACGATGTGTGCCTAATGGGTAGGTTTGGTTGGGGTTTTGGTGTAGTCCGGAGTGACGATAATAATCTCGAATCTTGTATGGATATATGGGACATGTGGTCAGCGAAATTAGGTAGCTCGATGAGCGCGTATGTGTCACGGTTAGAAGATGGCTTCGTATTTCAGGTAAACACAATAGAGGCGGTTCGACCAGGTGAATACTGCTAATGGAATGATGCAAAGTGGACAAATATGATGAAGAAGGATAGACAATGGTATCGATGTGATCAACGTTGATCATACGAGAACGAGAAGGTATTAACGTTGGCTGGCAATGACGAGGAATAATGATGACATCATCAATGGTATCCAGGTGGTCCATTATGAAAGCAACGTATAAGTGATATATGTAGGATAGCTGATTTTTATAGTCGGCCCACGGATCAAATCTGGTGTTTGGTCGCTGGAATAATCAATGGCAGTTTTGATGACATTGTTCAATGTACCAACATGACCCACGGGGGTCGAGTCACCAATCGTTGGATCAACAATTCGTATTTCATTATCCGCGGGCCAATGTACCCGGCAATTTGCGTGATGACGATTGGCAATATCAACCTCATAGCTCATTTGTAGCTGGTAATGCAAAAGACAAAGCTTCCGGGCGTTAACGTGGATATTTGGAGCACAGGGATCACGGAGTTGCAAATAAAGAGCAGATGTGCAATACCCTGAAAGTGGGACCTCAAAGAGTGGATATTGGATGCGGGATAATTGTTACGTCGCATTCCCGAAAACGATATCTGTTTACGGAACGTCAAGGAATTTCGGAAATCAAAACTTCGTGAAAGCGAGAACCTAGCAAAGAGATAAAGCGAAGTTGGCTTGACGATTTTAAGGCTAAGTATGTATCGTCGTGCCAACAACACGGCTGAACAACATCAAGTTCCGAAACGTTAAAAGGGTCCAGTGTGCTACCGGCGTTTATGTAGGTTACTAGAGTCCTCTTCCTGGAATCGCGACCACGAGAGCACACCGCGAATTAACCGAATTATCTTTATTGGATTGCATGGAGGACGGCTACATAGGAGACTCACCCGGGACTCGCGATATTAGCGCTCTAATTACATTCTGGAAACTTGCTTTTGCCTGGTGCCCGCGACGAGTACCTCCGGGCGTTATAAAGCGGCGACAAACGGCTCTTACGTAGATGAAAGAAGGCTGCGCTCAGTCATTCCAATGTATAGATACGGTGTGGCAAAACTTGCTATCAAACTTTGCAGGATCCGATAGGTGGTGAAATTTCGAAGCGAAAAGTCCTTGGCGGTTTTTTTCTCCGATGCACCGTTGAGGAGATAGGGATCGATCGAGTGGCGGCCACTCGTAGCGGTCGAGCCTCCCCACCGCGACTGAAAATGGGCGTGGCGCGGCCCCCACTCTCGCATGCTGCCCAACCAGCCGACCCGATTGGCTGACATTAGCTGATTAATATCTAAGCAACGGTGCGTCGTAGAGAAAAATGACTGAGGACTTTTCTCTTCAGAATTTCACGCTCTACCCACTCCGTGATGGTAAAACTAGTACTTTCATCACACGGTGTATAATGAATTGCATTTGGCCGTGTGTGCATAGCCATGCTCGTGTACGCGCTGCATACCTATGTACCAAGATCCCGTGGGTGGGCCGTACCCACCAGTGCACCGCACTGAGAGGAAAAGTTTATCTCATGTGGCTAGCAGTTCCGCTTTCCGCTCGTACATAAGGTATTCTATCCTATCTACACACGCGGACTCATACATTGACTCTCGAGTCTCTACTTCTATAGTGGAAAATACTCGTCAGGGCGCCGTACAATGGCATTTCGAACCAGCATCAGGGGCACCCAACTGTCGCGCTCGTGTAATGGATGAGACTCGGAAATGTCTGCTGCACGGGAATTCAATTTGCCTTGTTACGTGATCAGGGCCAATGTGTGGGTGCGCGTTGCCTACTCTCTTGGGGTTATATTTCGGATCTCTTCAGCAGCCTATACGTCTAGTTGGAGTCGTCATTCATTTCCATTCATTTTTCATAACATCGAACGAACCCTGAATATCATCCGACAGAACTATTGGAGATGAAAAGGGTATCAATAATGGCCCATAAATATGACCCTGGTCCTTTTGGAAAGTCGAACGTTTCGGCAATCCATGGTAGACGGACTTTCCACAACTTCCATTTGTCTTAATGCATAATTCAGGTTGCGGTTGTTTTCCCTTTCCCACGCAACATTTCAAATAGGTTCTGGCGGATGCGCCCATGAAAAGCTGAGACGTCGAGACTCGACGTGGGTCGAAACCTCGTTCTGTCCTGTTTACGCCACTCAACGTATCAAACATTTATCCCCCAAATTGCACTCTTCCAGCCAGCAGGCAAGGTGCGACTGTCGATCGTAAACATGTTTTTTTTGTCAATGGACGGCAAGAGAACCATTGAAGTAAATTGGATTCGTTTCACAGAGTATGAAAAAGACATTTGCACGTTTCGAATTTTTTCCAATTTGGCATCATATTTTTTGGTTTTCCCGTTTTGTAAACAATTGATATGTATATTTAAGGACCCCTTGAGGTATTATGACGTTGCTACCGCCGAATACACACGGTTTTTTTTTACAGTTTCCTTGTGCCCTCCTGCAACGTTGCAAAAAGCTATTGGAAAGCCATTGGAAGACTTTTGGAAAGCGGAAAAAGCGGAAATAAAGTAGAAGTACTCTTTTGGACAAAAGTTAGTCGAAAAGGGTAAATCCTAGGGACAAAAAAGTCACGAAGCATAATGAGAAAAAAACATTACTGGCATTGTTCGCTGATGTTTTCTTCAAGATCAAGTCTTTATCATTCACCATTCGTGTAATTTTTTTTACTTTGGCAGCTACGAGACGAAGTTCTTCAACAGTTGAAAAGTGGCTTCTCCTCAGGTATCGCGATACCGCTTCAACCGCTGTTCTTCCAAACGCCCTTCCATAAGTTTATTCTCTTTTTTATTTTTAAGTTTGAAGGAAGATGTCTGACAGGTTGAGAGTCGCCTAGTGGTGACCCGAGTCAACTCCAGTGAAGGCGCTTTCCCGACAGTTCCGCTGAAAAGTTTTTCTCAAACACTTGTGGAACGCCCTCTGGCATCCGGCGTTTCAACGAGGATCGGATGTCCCTCGTTTCGCTCAACTCGCCCTACGTGCATCATTCTCCCATACTCCCTGTCACCATTCTTATTTCGCGATCTTCCCATCGTTGATCGAGCGGCAACGAATTTCCGAGGACGTTATTCCGCTATTTATTCGCAACTTTCGTGACGTATTTCTCGAACGAAAGATAGCTTCCCCTCGAACCTCCCTGCGCGAACTTTCGAACTTTCGTCTTCGCTCCATCGCCTCCCTGGAATCTTCCAGACACAAGCCACTCCCCTTAAAATTTCCATGCAAATTTCCTCTCTCACCCGAAATTATCATTTTTCAAAATTCGTTGGAATTGCCAATCTCGTTATTCAAGCGGTTTGAAATTGTGCCTGAAATGATGAGGCTGAGTTTAAACAAACTTGAGATACGAAAAAATAAATTGGATATTGAACAAAAAAATGAGATTGAAAAAAGTAATAAATCATTCATTATTAGGAAATCATAAACCCAAACAAACCCAAACAAAAAAACGAAGTTAGAAAAAGTAATGAATTAAACCATATTAGGTAATTATGATTTTTTTTTAACTTTTTAGTGGATCTTATTTTTAAAACAGTTTTGTGTTATTGTTGTTTAATATTTTTTTGACTTCGAAAAAATTTTTCAGCAAGTTGACAGCCTCGGATAAGAATTTAATTTTTCTCAAAAAAAAAAAACAAAAACCGGGTCGTGTGTAAAAAAAGATTAGGTCGGATAGAAGGAAATTAGCATTCCTTTTTCGAGGGGAGATGAATCGCCACTGAGGAGGATTTCGAAGTTCGTTGGTATCCACAAGCCCCAGATGACGTTATTTGCAAGTCCAGAGGGATTCCCAATGGCGCCAGGGAGTAGATTGAGGCCCGTTTGGGTTTTAAATTTCGGTGAAGCTTCGAGCACCCCGGAGAATAATTTCGACCGCAACGAGGTATCCGGCGTGATAAATCTTGAAGAACGGTCAAGATCGTTCTCCGGAAGATGGGAGTGGAGGGAAAGAGGATTGGCATTGTGCGGTCTCTCCGTACACAGCTCGGCAGGAGCGTTCGGTGTTTATGAGTATGGATGAGGGAGCTGAAGTTGAACGGTTCGAGGGAATAAATCGATAAAGCTATTTTATATCCTGTGTGATACTGGAAATGGAATTGGCCCCTCGGACGAAACTTTCGACCCCTTGTTCTTTCGAGAACACTTAAGGGGGATAAAGGTAAATACACTTTCCCGATTATAGACTTTTCATACACGTCTCTTCATTCTCGGTTATCGAGAGCATCCGCGATTCCTCCTCTCCTCGAGCAAGTTTTTTTTTCTAAGTCGATCAATACTCGGATGGGTGACGGCTCAGCCATAAACCGAGTTGAGAATCGGGCGTGGCAGTTTACGGTAATGAACACCTCGAAAATTCGGTGAAAATATAGCCCATAGGAACACTGGTTTCCTCAGTTTCCCTGTGCCCTTCTGTAGCTACGATTTATCAGTTTAAAGTCGCGCAAAAAGAAAGGTCGAAGTACATAGACAAAAGATTGTAAAACATCATTCCAAATTACACATCTCCGGTCGGAAGTCCCATAAACCCCGTGAAATTTTTCGTCCTCGTAATTCAGAAATCGCTCGTTCAAATTCGCAAGTGGAGGGGGACAAAAGAGAGTAATGGATGTTCGCGAAGGGAACTATAATTCGAGTAATTAAAACGTTTAAAGTTCCAGTTCGAAATTAGGTTTTCCCAGTATAATGCAGGCATTCGAGAGTCACACGACGAGAATTAACAGCTGGACGATCCGTCATGCCACGACAAAGAGTCCTCTCTCCTCTATATACGTCCTTCATAATTAATCTCTTCCCAAGGGGGCTGCATATTTAACTTTGGAGAAAAAAAAATCATACTCGTTAACCGCTCTCAGTGACGTCCCTCGAATGATACCCGTCGTCCGTTACGTTCTTGAAATATCTCTCTGTGAATTTCGTAATGCAATCCGACGAGGATGCGTTCCACTGAAAAGAGGACATTTATTATACCAAAATAGACTAATAAATCTCAATACTTTAATCTCAAATTAATTCCGTTCATTACCCGTGAGTAAAAGTTCCGAGGGAACTCGTTCTAACTGAGAAAACCAATTTGCGGAGCGAGATTTTCTTTCGGTACTTTATAACGAACTGAAATCATATTTTTTATGGCGCATGTCTCTTCAATAACGTGGTATTTTCGTCGCGGTGATCTCATAGTACGTGTCCACGACTCTCGATCCTTTGATATTTTCGCTAATTAGATTCCCATGAAAACTTCACTCTTTCGCCTAGGGAATCAATTCTTGCTGGGCTATTAAGAAATTTAATTAACTATTACAGTACTCACTCTTTCTTTTCTAATAGGATAAATTTATCTCGTATATAATTCGCAGGTATTTTTTATCATATTTATTTGACTCGACGCTTGGTAACCTTCGAGTCATATTGTTTGGTTCGTTTAAATCTCTTTTTTGAAAATTATTCGATCGATATGTGCAGAATTTTATAAAAATAGATAACTGTATTAATAAATAAATTGAATAATAAATTCATAAATTTAGAAATTAAAAAATAAAAAAATAAATTAGTAACTGAATAAATAAAAAAATTAAATAATGAATTAATGATTTAAAAGAATGATCAAATGAATAAATGAATAAATTAATTAATCAAAGACTGAGGAGTAAATGAATAAATGCATAAATTAGTCGATCGACACGTGTATGTGTATATGAATATTGATTCATTAATTTATGGCGCTGCGAACTCCGATCATCCATCCACCAGTGTCAGCTTTGTATACATTATGTATGAAAATTATGAACGACCACTAAACAATATTACGAGAAGGTATGCCAACTTTTCACGCAGCACCAGGAATTATCGTTAATTATTTTCTTGCGTGTCCACACGTTAATTATGTATGCGCTTGCGAACGCTTATTATCCTTCTAATCGTAACAGAGCCTCGTGTGCGCTGAATCGCCCTAATAATACAACTCGCATAAGCCACGAGGTGCGAAAATTCCCGAATGCAAAACTTTATGTATTTTGTTTCGAACGCAATTATCCAAATTGCGCAAAATACAATTTCATAATTCTTAAGGTAATACGAGTACATTTTATACACGCATGACGCCTTTCGTCAGTTAGCTAAAAATTAAGTATAATCCTCAAGAACGATACAATGTAAAAAATATTCCTAATAAGAATATCGTCAAGGAAAAATCTCGTCAGGACAAAATTATCAAGGAAAAATCTCGTCAGAAAAAAATCATCAAGGAAAAGAGCTCGTCAGGAAAAAATCATCAAGGAAAAAACTCGTCAGGAAAAAGTCATCAAGGAAAAAACTCGTCAGGGAAAAATGATCAAGGAAAGAAGCTCATCAGAAAAAGGTCATCAAGAGAAAAAACCCCTCAGGAAAAAATCCTCAAGGAAAAAACTCGTCATGAATAAATCATCAAAGAAAAAAACCGCTCAGGAAAAATTGCTCAAGGAAATAACTCGCCAGGGAAAAATCACCAAGGAAAAAATCTCGTCAGGAAAAAATCATCAAGGAAACGAAAAAAAAAACTTCAAGAGAAAAGAAAAGCTCATCAGAGAAAAAATAGCACAGAATACATATTTGATATTTCTGAGGGTGATTAATCGTTGAAATTGGCTGAGATTGAAAAAGTCATCCGGAGCTGGTCCTTTTTCAGCGGAGGGCCAATAATTTCCGTAGGGAAAGTAGAATCCTTGACGGTTTTCGAGCCGCTTGGTAAAAAAAGTGTGATACCTTCGGGCACTTCCGATACCGGTTACGAAAGTGCGCGGATGGAAAAGTACGAGGTGCGGAGGTGAAGGAGGGAAGGTAGAGGGCGCGGGAAAGGACCGAGCATAAAAAGGGCCGCTGAGTTCGTCGACCCCTTGTCGAGGGAGAATGAGTCAGCCTGACGATTAAGTATGCACGTATGGTACCCATAAACCGCCTTCCGTTCGTCCTCTACCTCTCCGGTTCTCGTGTACCGGAAAACGTCACAAAACGTGTAATTTTCAGGGCTCCGTATAATTCTGAAATAAAAGCATATTTTTTATAAACCGATATTAATTTTTTTTAATACAATTTTTTGTAAAACTCGTCTTTTTTGAAATTTTTCAATTTTTTGTTAAACCTATTATTCATCAATATTTATTAAGATGAAACAAAATTTCCAGAATATCAGAATTAGCCAAAAATAACAAAGTTACAAATTAAAGTAAACAAATTAAAATAATTGTACATTTTACAAAAAAAATGTTTAAAGTTAACAATAAAAATTTAGAAAAGCAATTTAAAAATGATTGCAAGAACTTAGGAATGAGAAGTAAGAAAAATTAGGTTATCAAAATTTCGTTACATAACCAATTGGTTATAAAATATCGACCGTGTGATCTCCGTGCTGATGTCAGTAAAAAATATCGAAAATTCAGGTTTCCTCGAGGTTGCTGAGTTTCCTTGATTTGCCGAGTGGTAATCCTTAAAGGACAGGACGTTTCTCCCTCGCAATCAACTGTCCTAGGTGTCCTAGTATGAGTGAAAATCATGGTGAAGTTCAACAGTCTCTTCATTCGTAGGACGCAAACAATATCCGGCTAATCGCCACTTGACACTCCACGCCACGTTTGCACGTATTGGCTCGATGCCAAGCCGATTTAACGTCCCAGGCGTCTATCAAAGTCGGTCGTAGTCGAGACGTTATAAAAGGCACTTTCCACTTATCGGGTATGGATACAGGTAGCTGGGAAATGGCCTTTCGTCCTGGCACACATTCCAAGGCCACCAAGCCTTTTTTTTTATTCACCACCGAGTCATTGTAAAATTAAATGCTGCATGGAAATCTAAATCAATTCAAGCGGAATTTATCTCTGTACTTTTCTAGTTTGAGCAATTTTTGAATTCAAAAGAATTTTTCTGCCATTTTGTTGAGACTTCCGGTTTGAAAATTATACATACAACCATGTAAAAAAATATCTAGTAGAACCTCGAAAAAATCCGGTAAGAATAGAGCCAGTAGATTCCCTTTAATCCTCAGTTTCCCTGTGCCCTCCTGGTAATTATTTTTTTCGGTTCAGCGCGAAACTTTTTTAGCACATTTACCATGCGCATTATCCGGTTGATAAAAAAACACTTCGAGCGATCTTATGATCAGCACGTAGGTGTTCGCACGACCTTAAGGGAGTTTCACAGGGATGAGAACAAAAGGGCCATTCTCGAAGGCGAGCGGATCATCCCTCGCGCACTTCCCTCTTCCTTCCTTTGGCCTTTACAGGGTCTTCGGGCGTCTCTTCCTCGGCGGCTATCACGGGCTATGTAGCTCGTTATCGTACATTCGGTGGAAACGCTCGTTCCACGTTCCGGCTTATTATTCGATTGTTCGAGTTCCATTATATTCGGTTCATTGTCCGTCAAAAGAATTTGGGATTCTCCGACTCGTTCGGGAGCCCGCCATTATCGAGACGAAATTATTTTTCACCGATAATATTAATGGCCTTTGATTCTCAGCGAGCGTTTGTCCCGGGCGAGTGAATAAACGAGGGGCTTCATATCCAACCGTAATACGGAGGTCTCATTTCCATATCACTCGAATATTACCCTTCCTACGTTTTTGTGAAAACAAAAAGTTACTGCTCGATGAGCAATCCGCTAATTTCTCCCTAAGCTCGGGATGGAAATATCATTTGTTCAATTTTATCAACACGCGGATAATTCCCTCGACCACTACCAGAAAAAGGTCTTAAAAAAAACCTCATCGATAAAAAACCTTCAAGAAAAAGGTAATAAGAAAATCCTGTCAAAAGGAAAGATCTTATCAGCAAAAGCATAATCTAAGAACAGTTTATTGACAAAATTATCCTCAAGGAGAATTTTACTACAAAAAAAAACCTCATCAAAAATAACCTTCAAGAACCCTCAAGAAGAAATAAACGTTTCAACGAACCCTCTGCGGGCAAAAAAAACTAAAAAAAAACAGACCGATTTTTTACTTAGATTTTCCTTAAAATCTAATTTAAAAATCCGTCATGTCGCACTAATACCTAACAAACCCAAACAACCGCAAAAGTATGAATATTCCCTGAGCCCAAAAAGCCAATCCCTAGATACCAGACTAAAGACTAGCTTCTTGGGGAAGTGAGTATATTTTCCAGGAGTTTCCACTTTTCATGCGTGCACGTTCCATAGAATGGCCCCACGAAATTCCACTGGATGATTCACGAGGCCCAGGGAAGGTGAAAAGAAAAATGCCAGTTTGCGCATGCGCATGCGCAAACCGAGCGTGAGCACGCGGTGCATTGTTACGCAACGTTACGTAGTGACTGCGAAGTAGATCATAAGGTATCGGGAAAAGAGACCTGGATGATGTGCTCGGACGAGTAACGAGGGTAAGTGCACTCATGCTCTTCCTCCGTATTCGCGGCCTCGATAGTACCGCCAAGTTGAATACGTACGTACCATGTGCGAGAGCGGACGAAAGAAAAAAAAAAGACTTTCGCAGGTACGTTACAGGACCGAAGAAAACTCTCCGGGCTTCCTTTGGTGCTCCCCGAACCATCTCGACATTTTTCGTGGCGTACCGCAACTGCACGTTATATTCGAAAAACGATTCGCTCTACGTCGACCATTTATTACATCGTGCCATATAAAATATTCGAAATGTACATTTTTCGCCGAGTGTTCACGTTGCGCACGTGGAAAACTGATTTATTCCCGAATACTTCCGGAAAATGCGATACATATTTCAACTTTTCAATTTTCGCGTGAACGCCACGTGTAATCACCAGCGTATGCACGTATCAAAGTCGAAAACGGAATTTCAATTTTATTCTGTACTGTCTAATTTTAATATCATTTTTTCGACGAACAAATTTCATTATGTCCGATAATAGGAGCCAGAGTATTTCCGGTAGGAATGTAATTTTGGATATTGGAGAATGGACGGGTCAAATGTCGAAATAACTCAAAGATTCCCAGTAACCACCCCAGACTCACCAGTGATCCCCAGTGATCAGATAAACGTTCGAGGTTCGTCACATTGAGATTAGTATTCTTCACTGTATGATAAAAAAAATTCTCTCAGGTCCCCAGTGATTTCTAGACCCCCCCAGGAATCCCCCAAACTTCGCTCAGTTCTCCCAGTATCCCCCAAATCCTCTAGCAATGCCCCCATAACAACCCAGTGATCAGTTACCAGTTTTTGACTGTTTTTAAAAATGTGTATTCAATTATGTCAACAAGGTGTTAATTTTTAGTTCGTGTTCTCCAAAGAACATAATTAGTTCAACCCAGGTTACCAATCTTCGCTTTTTGGATTGTCAATTTTTCGTCTGTGAAAAAGGTCTATTTGTCGACTCCAGACACAGTGAATCATAGACCCTTCCAAGGGACGAGTCGATTCACGGAGAGTCTAAATGGGTGGTCGAATTTACCTGCGGCGCCATTTTCCGCTCTTCGAAGTGGTTTTTTTAAAATCCATCTCTCGTCTTCGATCATTGTGCAGCCTCTTTGTCCAGGTCGGACGAAAGAATAAAAGACTTTTGTACGTTGGTCTCCTCACTCGATTCTTTAAGAGTCGGGAGGGCAGACGACGACCAGGTACAGGTCGGATCTTCTCGAATGCTGTCGATTCTTCTCCCAGACCGATCCTCTTTATCAACTTTCTACTCCCCTGTCCGTCTCTCGAGCAATATCTTTCGAATATCTCGAGTCAACCGAGTCTCGTACACTCGGATCGATAAAGGTTGGTGGGCTCTTCCTCACCCCTCGTCTCACCACCCTCTCAGTCTCTCTCTTCCCTCTCGCTCTCTCTCTCACTCTTTTACTCCGCCTATACCTATCTTTCCCTCTATCCTTAACCCAAATGCGTCCGACCGTCACAAGAGCAATATGAGGGAGATTCGCCCGCACTACGCAGGTGCAGCACAGACGCAACAGCCATCGTTGGTCTACGTGTACGTAGGTGTATCTACCTACATCAGTGCAACGAAAAAAAAAAAAACGATTTTTCACCCTCAAGACAAAGGAAAGATTTTTTTTGCATCACCCTGTACAAAGACATCGACGAAACGGGTCGAGCTTCAGTATTTTTTTCCGACGAGAGTTTTTGTGCTACGAAGTTGAGTTTTTACACACGTTCGGTAGACACTCTTACCAGGCTCCAATTATTTTTCCATTAAAAAAACTCGATAAACGATTGAGCTATTATTTTTTAAACAAAAAGTGTCATGGACGCTGCACGACTAAGTACGGTAAAAATTTATCGTATTCAACCCAGCGAACCAATTATAAAAAAATGATAAAAAATAAAAGCAGGATTGTATTATTCCGTTTCTAAAACCCCTCCCCCTTCCCTTTCCTATACTTGCGATCCCACCCTAGACACGAATTTCCGCAGTCTCCTCGGGATCCCAGGGATTCTTTTCTCACACATCCCTTCATCCCTCCTCTGTCACGTGGTGAACGGTTCATAACGCTTTACCCTTCACCCTGTTCCCTCCAACTCTACATCACCCCAAACATATCCGACGGGAAACTCGAGGCGGTGATAATTTTTTCCCCCCTCTTTATTTTCAACTCGCGAGCTTCTGGAAGTTTGTCCTAATGGAATTTATATTGGATGGATGGATATATCGCGTGGCCATTTCGATCGCATAGCTCGCCTCGTTTCATTCGAACCATATCGCAATGGTATATGCGGGGTTGGCAAGTGGCGGCAGGAGAGGGGGGGGGGGGCGATTGGTCCTGGCAGTTGTACCACGAGGTTGCACACACCCAATCGATCGCACGTAAGGCCACGAGAGAGCCTGCTCGAAATCGTCGTCTGCCAGAGGACCGATAGGAGAAGAATCCTTCGATGCTTCGTCCTTGTACAGGCTGATTCAAAAAAGGTTTTCAAAACGTACAAATATTGCGGAAAATAATACGTGTTTCTCTGTAAATACAAATTCAAGTATTTATGTGGAAAAAAGCATTTTCGAAGAACTTACGTATATATTGAATTTAAAGAAATTTGATATCGCTGAAAATAAGTGATCATTCGGTTGTTTTAAACTAGGAAAAAAATAGAAAGTTGGATAAACGATATAAAATAATTATTTAATTTATCAGACCAATAGATTAATCGTGGAATCAATGACTATAATTATTTACTTATTAAATGCTCGGACGAGTTTTCGTGAGACACCCTGTATAAGCTTTCGTTGAGGGCTCATAATGGTACACACAATCGCTCGCGGTGTGGCTCCCGTTCGAGATCCGTATTATCAGAAGCAATAACTTCGTGATTGGTTCTCGCGCGCACCATCGGGCCCGGAAGTTGTAATTAGGCACACGTTTTGTACTTCGCTCTCTCGTGAATTGTTGATAATTCCTTCCGTGTGACTTCACCGATACATTTTCCTTTCACCAGGATTTTCCAGTCAGGATTTTCGTGTTAATTTTGGTTTAGTTATTTATCAATTTACTTATTTATTGATTTATTTTATTATTTTATTTATCGCGATGTTTAATCATTTGTTTATTCATCCCTTCATTATGTATTGATTTGTTAAATAAAAACGCCAATAAATAAGATCATTAGATATACTCTACATATTTACGTCGAATTATTTTACAATTTTTTAACAACAATATATTATTTTAAAAAATAATTTTTTTACTGAATTAATTTTTTACTGAACTTTTTTTATTGAATTAATAAATCAGTATGATTATCTATTTTGATCTATTTCTTTTTATATTATTATAACTAATATATGTAATTATAAATTTAAATATGGTCATTATTGTTATTAGTATTATATATTATTAATGTTATTATATAAAAATGTATATTATATATATATATATATATATATATGATATAATATAATATATAAATATCAATGAATTTAATTTAAAAAACTTGTTGGCAATATAGATATATGTATATATACATACTTCATGGCAAAAGAGTAAATAATGAACCGACTTTCAAGCCCGCCTCAATCCGCTCATCCTTTGTGTCAGTTTTTGCTACGTCACTCACGCCTCGCTTCCGAGTTTTGTCTCTGGTTGGCTGCAGTTGTATGAGGCACGCGAGAGACCGCTAAAGAAGTGCGGTGATGCGAGGTGGATGGAACAATACTTCATAGCCGTTTATAAACACCCACATATATATATATATATATACACGCATGGAGAGTGCTGGAAAACGGAAGAGGGTAACTCGGACCATTTAACGCGCAAAGTCATTTGCGACAGTTTTTGTCCCGGTAGTTTAGGCACATGTATGGTCGATGCGTTTAGAAATCCGTTTCCGTACAGCTAAGTTGATTCACGCTTGAGTACAGATCACTATTATCAGTACTCGTGTACATTTAAGTAATGATAATAATAATAATAATAATAAAATTAGATAGGATACAATTCACTTTAATGAATTAGTTGGTTACGTTTATTGTTATTTTTATTAACCCTCTACTCGTAAACGTGGTCGTTTTTGTCTGGCCCAAAATTTGATTTTCTAATTTTTAGGATGTTTTTTTATTACAATTAGATAATCAATTTTATTTAATGTTACGTATTATTAATGTTAATGAATGATAAGTAATTTTATTTACAATTACAACAATTCGTTTACAATAATTAATAATAATAAATTATCATTCATTTATTTTTAATTTAAAAATATTTAAAATCGTTTATTTTATTTTATAATTATTTTCTACTCGAAGATAATATTTTTTTTCGTAAAGAGGAAGCTTTTTCCTTTGAGAAACTGGTATTGAAAAAAATTGTCCATCATTTTTACCTACGCTGTATTAAAAAAAAAAAGTTTTGCACCCTAAGTGTAATCTTCATGGAAATTTCATTTTGGCTTGACTTTTGATTCAATCGGTAACTCGATTGGAAACTGGAATCTCAGTGTCCAGTTGCTGATGACCATCCTCTGTGAGCTAACGTTTGGGCCACGTTGATATGTCGAAAAAAGCACAAAAAAAGAGAACAAAGAAAGACAACGAAATTCTAGAAACGAGGGAGTTCGAACGGATGCGTGATGCAGGGTTTGCGAGTCCGCCATGCGCGGCAACGAGACGCTTCCAGCTGTCTCCCTTTCTCTCTCTTTCTCTCTCTCCATCGTGGTCTCGCGTGTACAGTCCTGGTAGTTTTACCGGCATGCAGGATGTCGAGCGAAAAGACCTTGACGGGAGACACTGACCCGTGACTTCGTAATACAAACTCTCGTTGCCAAGCTACGAATCTGGTTTCGCTAACGTGTTTTTCCATGCATCCAGTCCAGGCTAACGACTAGCCAGGCTAATCAGGAAGGTTATAGACTAGCCCTGATACCTAATTCCCAATTGGAGCCTTCTCCAGCCAATCTCGTGAGGCAATTATCCAGCAGAGCCATGGAAATATTTCCAGGAAATCTTGTTTGGGTTTGTTTGGGTTTGGTTGGGTTTGTTTGGGGACGGATAAATCTCGTGGCAACCGGTTGGAAGGGAACGTACGGGAATCTGGAGGATGGCTGGAGTCGAACTCTCTTTCAGGCTCGGTCTCGTTCGACCGAGCGTGGTATTAGCGATGCCGCCATAATCCTGACGGAGAAAGTACTTTTACTTTAGGAGTCACGATGTTACGTAGCCTATTACGCGCTCCAACTGCTCACCACATGCAACTCCTGGAATCTTGGGCTGCGGAAACGTCTCAGCCTAGGTAGGATTACAGTGTCGATGGAAAAGACCCAATCTCTAGGACCGTTTCATTTTGACCCAAACAAACCCATACAGACCCATACCAATCCAAATAAATCCAATCTCTGGGACCCTCGATTTCTGATCCCAACAAACTTGTACGAGATGAAACGAACCCAAACAAACCCAAATGAATCCTAGCAAACCCAAACATATTCAAATGGACCCTGGAAAACTCAAACAAACCCAAATAAACGTCGCAGGCTGATGCAAAAAGGACGTGTGTTTGACGTTAAAATTTCCAGCCTCAGGATAGATATCTTATGGCAACCGACCTAATACTAGAGTTTCGATTCCCAAATATTGACCCATCGTTATTTCGGCGTTCCAATTCCATCATTTTTTCAAAGTTCCAATTTCATCATTTTTTTCAAAGTTCCAATTCCATTATTATTCGGAGTTTCAAAGTATTAATAGTTGATTTTTTTTTGGTTTTCAGGTGAGTACCGTTTAGCTGCACTTTTATCCACGATCACTTTCAACCTTCAACGGTTCACTTTGGTAAGTTCTTACATACGTCTAATATTGGGCAATCCCAAAAGGGGCCGTGATTTGTTCAGCATTATCAAGAGATCCGTATCGTTGAAACTGCGGACGAAAAACAAAATGTAACTCGCAGCCTACGCTACGACAATTTGAGCGCTCGACTCCCACTTGCGATCATAATAAACGCATTGAGAACTGGAATCTCGAGGAGAACAATGATGTCAATCATAACGCGAGCGAGTCGAATCGGGACAATTGCGTTGCTGCAACTTTGTCCCATTATTTTGCAAAATACGTTCGACCGTTTCAACCGACTTCTAAAAAAAAAACGAAGTTTCTCCATTAGATTGTCCCGAAAGAAATAAGTACAGTGAAAAATAAAAAATCATTTCTTGGGACACGGCAATGACTCAACACTCAATTACTTAATTTACTCAATAATTAATAAATCTCAATTACTTATCAAACGATTCATAAAATATCAGCTTAATTGAATAATCAATCGATAATTCATCATTTGTTTAATTACTTGACTATTTAATCAATTGATGAATTAATTAAGTGATCGAGTAATTAAACGATGAACTTGTCTTATTGAGAATCGATCAATTGCATAAATTATTCGAATTTTCAGATTGAGAATTACTGAAGCTAATAAATTAATTTCATTTATTTATACATATCCAATCAATCAAACTAATGTATCGAATTGACTGAATGGTAATTAATTGACCAAATCAATTAATTACACGAATTGATTGGGCCATAGTACATTGATCTCTTTGATAATTAATTTATCATTGAATTGATTATCATATAATTAATAATTCAATAATTACTTTATCATTAAATTGATTATCAAATACTCAATTAATTCATGTATTATTTGCAAAAATTATTTTGTAAACATTTTGCTTTAATTGTTTGTCATTTTGTAAAAATTGTGAAATATTTATTTCTCGTCGAAACGATCGGTCCACACGTGCGTGCACGTGGTATGAATCTCGAGCCCCTGTCCCCCTCCCCTCCTCCAAGGAGCATTGTCGTCCTTCGTAAAAGTGCCACTTATCCAATTGACCGCGGTCACTTGAACTCGTCGCAAGATCGAATAAAGATAAGACTCGAAGCTTCCTCCTCGACCGATTCGTGCGGTACAATCAGGGAGCTCCGTGAGACTCCTGGCACACTGTTGCTCAACTATTCCGCATCGTCACGATACTCGACTCGCGTTCGACCATTTTAGAAACGTCGTTCGCACCGAGATCCCGATAATCATACGCGAAGAGCCTGTATTAGCCGTTAAACGATTTCAATGAGTCGATCATGCGACCCAACCAAGTTTTCCAGGGTAGCCAGTATTCCGCTGCGAAATCGAGCTTCTACCTACATTGTATCAATAGTGAATGCAAAATCAAAATATTCAAAATCAAAGCATTCAAAATCAAGAGATTCAAAATCAAAGCATTCAAAATCAAAAGATTCGTAATTAAATCATTTAAAATCAAAGCATTCAAAATCAAAAGATTCACAATCAAAGAATTCAAAATCAAAAGATTCAAAATCAAAAAGATGAATTACAGACTACTCTAGAAACATTTAGAAACCCCTAAAATCTGAATCTCCTATGCCCATCGATGACCATCAATGAACCCAAAAAAAAAACCCAATGAGCTTTCAGTGATGTTCCATCAAGCATTCAACATTGGTCGTTGGATTTTGAGCCCGATACGATTCTTACGTTCGACCACACAACTGGATCAGCGGAACGTTTCGACGAAAGTTGTAGGAAGGAAAAATGAACTCGTTCTTGATAATGGACGATTGGAGGAAAGTTTCGAAACTGCCTATCTACTTGATTTATGACGAGCCATTTGTTTGAGAGGAGCAAAAAGATAATCGTTATTAAATCGACATTGGAGTTCCTCCGAGGAAAGTTTGGATTCTTTTTTGTTGGTTGGTTATTGAATTTACAATGGTGGAGCGAAGGCCAACCTTCGGAGGAAAGTTTTGATTCTTTGGAACGAGGAGCCACGATTTAATTTAAAACCGTGGTATATCGTATTAACGTGAGATATTCAACGAGTATAATCTCAACGTTGGAGTCACGTATTCCATATCGTTCGATACGTTACCACGTGCTAATCTGCATATATGGTAATCACTCCGTGCACGCTACTTTACGACGTACTTCTTCGGTCCAATCGCTAAGGAAAATCTTTATAGGTTGACTCGTTGATTGCGAGTCGTATGGAGTGTTGGAATCCAAGGTTTCGATAGACCTCATTCCCCAGAAGAGGAAAATCCTCTAGCTGAAAACTACCAAAAACTCCCCATTTTATGCGACTCTAGGGTCATGAATAAGTGCTGGTAAACCTGATTCTCCACTTTCAGGCATCAAGAGATTGGACTTCATAAGGGTTTTTTCAATCAAAGATTTTTGCTTTACATCACGATCCAATTGTCAGCTTGGATTTGTTTGGGCTTATTTGGGTTCGTTTGGATTTTCAAATTAGCAAATTAGCAAATTGAACATCTCGATGTGACGAAATCAAGACCAACGAGCAGAATCAAGAATCAACAAATCAGAGGTAACGCTACTCCACTGCGACAACATCAGATCGGACAGAATCAAGTATCATCCCAATGAAAACGAATTCTGGAATTCTTTCCTCGTGAAATCCTTCGATGGAGGAGTGTCTCTCGACTTCATCCTGTTTTCTCTTGGCCTCGTCGAATGTCGAAGAGTCACACCGATGGCCAATATCAAAACAGCGAAATCCGATAAACTCGTTTTATCCTGTTATCCCGATATCACGAGTTCGTCGATAGATAGCAGTGAAAAGTTGGTGAACGTCAATAAGTCGAGGAGGTTCGATGATACTTGAGGCTTGATTTTGATGGTGATTGACTGTTGGATCTTTGCAAATCAGGATACGAAGGGAACCCTGGAATCAAAGAGTTTGGGTTTGTTTTGGAGTTGGAAGTTGGAAGAAAAGAAGTTGGATTGGGGAGGAAGTAAAAGTTCTCTGGTCTCCAGATATAATGCCTCGAACTTCTAACGTCCTGTAATTACGAGATGGTCGGGTTGCTGCACAAAAGATTGAATGGGGATGGAACGAGGAAGCGATGGAGTGAAAACCGAACGAATGGAAACTCCAGCATTAATTCTCATTTTCATCAAAAGCTATAAACGCAATCCCAATTCCAAGGCTTTTTAGTCGTCTAGCTGATATTCCACCTGGTCGTTTCCAACACCATCATCCTACTTCCTATATCCAAGAATATAAACTTCGACCACTTCGATATCTCGCTGGTCCTGGTTCCAGGAGTTTACTCCAGTCTTGAGTCCCTGAAGAGAACCCTGAAGAGGACCAAAGATAAAGGACTTCGAATCCTACGATCTTTTGCCCCGACCCCCAGACCGCAATGTTGTCCAGAACCGAAAGCCTTCTTACGCAGGATGGATTGGTCCATTTCTGGACACCTTTCTTCAATTTTTCACTCAGGATCGAGATTCCAAACAAACCCAAACAGTTTGGAAACTCCCGCCAACGGGGTGATTCCTACCTCCCCCCCCCCCCCCTCTCACCGACCCTGAAGGACGGAATTATGTCCGGAGTAGGAATACTTATTATTAAAAAAGTTGAGTGAAAATCTCTCAGTTTGGTTTTCCTGATGCTAATCTTATTCCTACGGAATAATCATCTCGTTCCTGTGAACACGAATTCGATTAGTTTTTACTACGGAGTCAAAGATTTGTGGGAGAGAAGTGAGGAGTTTGGAGAAGGTTTGAAGAAGAAGTCTGATAACAAGTTTTTTGGTGATAATGGGGTCTTTGATTTTGATCTAATAGTTAATTATAGATCTATAGGTATCGTTATACCTTGAAGATAAATCCACAATTTGGTTCGCATTGAACTCTCCATTTCTAGGGAAAGTCGCAAAAATATTCTAGAAAGGTTTTTCGCATTTTCCCAGTAGAGTTCTGTACTTTCGGCAAAATTTCGGGCATATTCGTAATCAGCGAAAAATTCCCGATTAAATAGACCTTTTTAATAGTCTAAAAACGGAAAAAAATTTTTTTCGTCTTCCCTGGCCACTTTTCCGGAATCTCAGAAATCACGATATTTTAAGAGGTCGTAGGGTAGGCTTCTTCTATGCGATAGAGATTTATTTGGTGTGTTTGGAAAAGCTTTTTGCCTGACTTAAATAATCGCGTTGGATTCGTATCGATATCTCTTATAGTTTCCCCGGAAAGTCCACTTGAAAAATCGGAAAAAAAGAGGCAAAGGGGTATGTATGGAAAAATTGGCAAAAATCGATGGTCCAACTTTGAAAT
>JAPYZJ010001830.1:0-40996 GCA_030522765.1 Ophioninae sp. B BG-2022a
CTGGGACCCATACATGCTTATATCAATCGTCTTAGAATTTCACCCCCTACCTCCCATTTCAAGGATGACATTCTTAGCTGGGACACCCTGTATATTTATTTTAACGTCCAACGTTGCCGTTGCATGACTTCCGATTCAACGTTCTCTGATAACGGCCTCACTCGTTCTATATAGCTCTCGTGTTCAACGGGGTCACCATCTCTGCTCTAGGCTAAGCAACCCTCTGTGGTGTGTGCATTGAAGCTTCGTAGGTTAAACCTCCGCATTCTAGGGCTAACCTCGGGACCGGAGCCTTCCCTAACCTCCCTTACGACACGTAAGGGTGTGGAAAGAGAAGCCATTGGCGATAGGCCGCGAACAATTGCGATTCCAAACTTTGTGCATCGTCATACGTATATATATCATTTTTATAAGGCTTTGTCGATTTATTATAATAATATATATTTAAATTAATTAGTTAAATATATATTAATGTATAATGAAGAAATAATATAATGGAAATATAATATCAATAATATATATTATTAATATATATTATTATAATTATAATATATATTATAATAATATTATAATATAATAAAATATATTATATATATTAAATGTAATAAATATATTAAATTTTATTTAATTTTATTGAATTTGAAATTATTAATTCAATTTATTAATTTAATTTATGTTCTAAACTTCTTTACGTTCTAAATTCAATTAATTAAAATTAATTAATTAATTAAATTTAATTTATTAATTTCAATTATTAATTTAAAAATTTCATATTTATATTTATTTAAAAAATAAATGTAAATATGAATTTTTTAAATTCAATAAAATTGAATAAATTTATTTAAATATAATTAAATACATTTAAATATATTTCAGTATTATTTTGGACATAAACCAGTATATTAATATATATGCCATTTTTCATTTTCCTTATAACCCAAACAAACCCAAACAATCATAATTGTCACTATAATTACTTTCCTTTACTCGAAAAACATTTTTTTATTTTCATAAAATAAAAAAAAATAATTTCTCGTGGTTTTTCTTCAGCAATTTTTCGTCTCCTTTGGGCATTCTTGCTTAAGCTTAGAAAAGCACTACTTTTCAGTCCCACAAACCAGAGGCTAGCTAGTGTACGAAAAGCGTTATATGTGTAGAGGAGAAGAGATGAGGGTGCATTTCCTTACCATTTGTGGAATTTACCCCCCTCCCCCGAATGGTTACAACAGAATTGAGGGTGAGGAGAATACGACTCGTTAGTGGACTCGTAAGAGACAATCGGAGGGTCGAAAACACAGAGAGAGATCGAAAGGCGAGAGAGAGAGAGAGAGAAAAGTCGGTTGGGGAAGGGGGGGGGGTAAGGAACAGACACATGTTACGACGAGGAGCAAAGACAATTTCAATTTGGGCTCCTCCTTGTTTCCGGTCCATTGAAAACGACCATTTAGATTCACCCCCCCCCCGCCCCCGAGACTTTTTGATCTCTCTCTCTCTCTCTCTCTCTCTCTCTCTCTCTCTCTCTCTCTGTGTTCGTACATATGCGCGCGCATATTTAAGCCGAAAGGTAGTTTGATTAATTCCGGTGTAAAGTCACTCGTTCGTCTTTCCCCACCGAGATTGGATATATGGCTGCGGAGAGGAATGGGGCGTCCTGGGGGTTGGGGGTTGGGGATTGGGGGTTGGGGGTTGGGGATGGGGTTCTGTCCGGAAATAGTTCCCTTTCAGCGAAGCAGCCTCCACTGCTTTCTCTATTGGTGTACTCTTGAAATCTGTTTAACGCCGGAAGGAGGGGGGGGGGGGGTGCCGTCGCGGTCACCGAGCTTGACGCTGGTCGTAGGGAGATTATAACGAGAGCGCACGTGTGTATATGAACGAGGGCTGATCTCTTACGTTTTTTATATTTTTGTATTTGTTTATTTATTTTTTATTTATTTGATTTATTTATTATTTATTTATTATTTATTAATTCTTTATTAATTTTTAGTAGTTTTTTATTAATTTTTTATTAATTTTATTAATTTGTTTGTTCATTTATTTATTTATTTAGTGATTGATTAATTGATTTATTTTTTATCGACTTTATTCATTTGTTTATTTATTTATTTAATTATTTATTTATCTCTATTTTATTTTGTTGATTTATTTATTTATTCATCTTAAAAAAATCTCTTCGCGATTATTCAATTCCTCATCACCCTCCCAATACATGATTGCAATCACCGATCGATCGGTCGCATCCGCGGACCTATAGTTGCTCGGAAAACTGCATGCTCGCGGAACATAACCTCAGTGTAGACACTGGGAAACGACGATGTTCCAATGATCATGAAAAAAAAGACAAGAAAAAAACAAACAAACGGAAAATGAAACGTTACCGATTTTCGAGATCGGTTGGAAACCTGCTACTCACCCCGCCGCCACCCCATCGCCGAGGTTCTCCGACCCCCTTAATGTACCCAACTCGACGTACGTCTCCACGACGTTGCACGATTATTGCCGCATTCAATTGGATGTGTAACGGAACGCACGGTTGTTGGGTATTGTCGCTCGAGATGGTTGGTCATTAAGGGGGGGGGGGGGGTTTGCAGGTCTCTTTACGAAATTAGCCGATCGTTTAAACGAGTTGAAGGTAACGTTAAGACGTAACAACGAAAGAACTTGGGCGAGAACGATCCTGCTGTCTCCCCCCTGCGCCCCCGCCGCCCAGTGGCCGCCATGCGTTTTCTTCTTTTCGTTCTGAAACTCTTCTTTGTACTGAATCTCTTTTATCCTTCCATGCCTCTTGCCCCTTCACCCACCACCCCCGAGTGTCCCCGCCCAGTAGCCCCCTGGGCCCTCTTTTTTCCCCTGTACCCTGTCCTCTGCCCTTCACCATTTCTTCCTTTTGACCCTTTGCACCCTTTGCAGCTCTTCTACTTTCGTTTTTTCCCAGTTGCCCCCAGGTACCCCCAGTTGCTCCGGGTTGCCCCCAGTTACCCCAGTTATACCCAGTTGTCCCCAGTTATCCCCAGTTGCTCCCAGATTCACCCCAGCTGCCTCCAGTTGTTCCCAGTTACCTCCAGTTGTCCCCAGTTGCCTCCAGTTATCCCCAGTTGCTCCCAGATTCCCCCCAGCTGCCTCCAGTTGTTCCCAGTTATCCCCAGTTGCCTCCAGTTATCCCCAGTTGCTCCCAGGTTCCCCCCAGTTGCCTCCAGTTATCCCTAGTTGCTCCCAGATTCCCCCCAGTTGCCTCCAGTTGTCCCCAGTTGCCCCAGTTACCCCCAGTTATCCCCAGTTGCCCCATTTTGAGGTTTCCGCCCCATTCTTTTTCCTCTTTTTTTCCCTCTGTCCCTTTCAAAGCCTTCTAGCTCGGCCTCTTCAATCCACATTTTCTCCTTCTCCCGCCCCTCTCCGGGCCATTCTGTCATCCGCTTCGCAAGGAGAGTAGTTACCGGAAGAAAAATCAGTAAATGGCTAGCTCCTGTTGCGTTTTGAAATTCGATCGCGCGCATTCCTCAGGGAAACTCGGAACGTGACCGGGTGGTTGGGGGGCGGGGGCGGTACCGTCAAGAGGAATGAATCGTGCGTGTGAGTGTAGGTGAGCGCTCTCGAGGATCGACGTTCCCCCTGAGGCTAGCACATTTTGACGAGAGATGAAAAACATTGGTGCCTTCGAAACGAAGGGCGAAGGTGCGAGGGGGCACGGGGCGGGGGGATTTCGGTTGCGAGAGGACGATCGTGCGGGCATGTCAGAGGCTGGTCGAGCACTTTGCCCTCTTTATTATTCATGAAAGAGCAAAAAGCTTTTGTCCCACTACACCGCACTACCGTTACACATCCCCGGCACTCAACCCTCATTTTTTCGATCCTTTTTTTTTGATGCTTTTTTTTTCGTTCGTTCCTCTCGTTCCATTTTTTTTTGTTTTTGCCGAGTTTCCTTTTTTTTTTGGGGTTCTCGATGTATTACGGAACGATTGACGCAAGAATCCCGCTTCCGGGTACGAACGCTTGTGTTTGTTGAACAGAAAGATAGTAAATGATAATAATGATAATAATGATGGCAATGACAATGACGATTATTAGTTGCAGTAGTATTTTTCATGCTACACGTAATAATTATTATGAACAATAATTGCAACAATAATTATCATAATTATTCATAACCAATAACGCAAACAATATTCATTGTCGTTATTTAAATAAGAATTATAAAATAACAATTTATCTATTGATGTTTTAATAAGGAAAATAATATCACGAGAAATCGGCGATGCGGGAATAATAACGATAATTTTGTATGCACCCGAGACGAAGAGGGGTGGAAAAAGAGGGCGCCATTTTTTTTCTTCTTTTTCTTGCCGCCTATATATTTAAAGAGGGAGGTGGTAGGATAGCCCAAGGAGATGATAAAATGGTGAGGCTCAGTGGTACTATTCCCGTAGTTAGCTATGGCAAGTGCGAGAGAAAGAAAAATAGAAAGAGAGAAAGAAAGAGAGAGAGAGAGATTTTGCAGAAGGGTGAGAAGGGCCTTTCGCCGGAAGGGTCTCCGGGCGCGAAGGTGGAACGCAAGAATGTCTAAATCACAAAAGTGGAGAAAAGAGATCGAGTCCGAGGGTTGGGGCACTCGGGGGAGGGGGAGGGGGATGGGGTAAAAGGTCAGAAGATATAGTGCCAAAAGTGAAGGCCGGGGGGTTGCGGAAGGACACGAGAGGTCGAGTTCTCGAATTGCCTTCTGCAACCCCCAACCCCCTTCCGCCCCCCGAACCTCCTTTGCCCCTTCGTGCTGCCGTAATATTTTTACTCTTGGCTCTCGAATCGTGGCCGACTTGATTCGCGATAGGGACATGCACTGCGGGCCCCCGCCGACCGAACCTTCCGAGTGGAAAAAAGAAAGAAGACACCGAGGGGAGTAAAAAACCCCGGGGGGTGGGGCGGGGGTTCGGGGGTTGAAAAAAAGCTTCGAGGAAGAAAGGACGGAAGTGAGTGAAAAGAGGAAGGAACCAAGGGTGAAACTAATATCGAGGAGGGTTCCGAGTAGGAAAGAGGAAAAGAGGGAATCTCCCTCTGAGCCTTTATGCAAGGATCTTGGAAAAGGTATGAGAGGGTACAAGGGGGGGAAGATACGCCACTGATCTTGCTGTGTACTAATATAAAGGGTATGCTTGCAGAAACGCCCTGCGAGGAATATTTATTTCCTCAAGCATCTCCCCCCTGGGTGGGCCGGGGAAGACCCCCTTTATCCTTCAACAACTCTGACTCGACCTACGGTACTTTTCTCTGGTCTCGAATTCCACGAGCTATATCAACCAACGATCATTCCCTATCTGTCATTTCGTTTTCTTCTTCTCTGATATCGCGTTGCCAGGCAATTCGCCTTCCACGGCTTATTGTTCGCGGAGTCTGGCTGTTTTTCATGCTGGAGCAAAGAACCTCGCTTGCTTGTCGAGGGCCAGATACGTCTGGTTTTATTCGGCCCTCCACTCACTGTCGAGTAGTGAAAGTATGAAAGGCGAATGCTGAGTTTCTCTTGATTCGGTGGATTTCCGGTGCAAGGACCTGCAAAATTCTCAGATGGTCTGCAAGGCTTGATTCGTGGGTCGAGTTTAGGCGAAAAGAGGATTTAATTGAGGCCAGAACTTGATTTGGTTATTGAGTTTTTTTCGTCCAGGTGATATTTGTGTGAAAATCAGTGTTTGATTGTATTTGATTCGGTATTGTTCGTGCAAAGATTAAAAAATAAGCCGACCACCAGGCCATATTTGATTCGTCGTTGTTCCTGGTCGAACAGGAAACAATCCCTAATAGGGATTGGATAGCTTTGATTTTTTCGTTTGAATCAAATAGTCATTCTGTCAAATAAAAATAGGTGTGCCATTTGATTCATCATTTTTCCGATCGATGTACTGTTCCAAATGAATCCAAATGTCTTTATTTGATCCATTATTATTCCCGCAGTCAAATCCTGATTCGAATAAGCCCAAACACCTGGTATTTCTCATTTGATTAATCGATGTCCGAAGTTGCGCACTTGCGAAATCAAAATCGAACGTTTGATGTATTTGATTCCGAACTTTTCTCAATCAGATATTGGTCCGACCAAGCCCAAATAGCTAAAAAGTCGTGTTTGATTAATCATCAGTCTCGTAATCGTTCAATCGAAGCCAAAAAGCTGTCAGATTTCATTTGATTCGTCATTGTTCCTACGTTTTATTGAATTTCGGCATTGCTACTTGTCCGTAGTAAAATTGAATGATTCCAAATCGGTTGACACACTCCCACCCTCGGTTTCTCTTTTCATCCGCACGTGCGGCAAGAATGTCCCCTGCCCGTTTGTTCCCCCATTCAACTGCTCCAATAATAGGATGCCGCACAGTGCAGTGAGAACGGCTGATTACAGCGGGAGATTAGTACTTAATGCAGCTGCACGATATCGAATTGTGCGCGCAGGCGTTGCCGCTGCCACTGGACGTCCCATAGTGGAATAAACCGCGATCCCGTCGGACACGCAACCCAGGCCTGTCATCACTATACCTGGTGCCTTCCACAATAGCGGATGCGTAGCCTAATCCGATTCATCTATGATAAACTTGTTTGGACGTATTACAGATGACTGGACTGCCTAGCTCACCACCTGATATTGGGTCCCAGAACCTAACGAAACGCCAATAGACACGGCCACAACTGATTTCTTTCACCTATCCAGGTCAGAGTCTAGTGATTTAGGTATCGTTGGTGCTTTTGGTTCAAAACGACTAGGGGACATCTCCAATGAACCCAAAAGAACACTAATGGTCACCACTGTCTTTTAGCACTCATGGACCCTTGAAAAACGACACATCTGGTCCAAGTTCAGTATCAATCATCCTGGTACCTACCTTTTCAACTTTGATCAGGTTTGAATCCTAATGACGTCATTGCCAGTTAATGCTTGATGCAGAAAACTTGTTGGATGGGCAATCAGCCGATTGAACAGATAGCAAATCAGCCATTTGTTAAAATCAAACGGACAGATTCAGCAGCGTTGCCCCACATAACAAAATGGGGGTTGGTGCCATTGGATAGCTGATTTCCGCTGGTACAGCGATAATTATTGCAGCATTGGATTTTCTCGCCTAAAGGAATAGGGAGTCTTTTCTTATCTAGGGGAATGATTCAACGGACGCAATGAGGTGTCCATTGAGGGGAATCGGTCGATCGTGGCGCACAATGCTCAGGATTGGGTACCCCCATGGATGAAGGATTAGGGTGGTACGGCGAGAGAAATTGATAACATTAGAGGAGCATTGTAGGGATGGGCGAAACGTATAACGAGGCTGAGGGTGGTAGAATTGTACGAGGTGATTCGAGATGGTGCCTAGAGTGAGACGGCACAAAGAGCAATGGCGGACCCGAAGAGGATTCCCTTCGCAATCTTCGAGGCTGACGTCTGCCTCGCGTATTTGCATCATTAGTCCAAAACCACCGCTAAAATCTGGAGATGTGGGGCTGTCGCGGCAATGAGGGTGATGGGGGAATGGGACAGAGGGTTGGAGACATTACATCACCGAGGCCCTATCAACCGGGTATAATTCCAAGAGAATAGAGAGGCGCCGTTCAGCTTGGAGTCTCGCTTCCATCCGTTGTTCCTGACTAAAGGTAGTCTGGCTACAAGACGGCCTCATCACCAGCCTCAAACCCTTCCATCCTCCCACGGCGACTCTCCTCCGGATGCTTCGTTGCGACGCTCCGATAATTAATTTCACGTATCCAGTTTACAAGCGGGCATGTGGCGCGTAATCAGATTTCCCACCGAAATTGGCAGGGATTGTTCCGTTGAGGCTCCGATGATACCGGCTGTCGTCATCAACGCTACGACGTCTCACAGACTTTTCAACTCTAAACTCATGTCGGATAACTTCCCTATTCTCAATAAAAAAAAGAATCGCTTCAAAAATGCTTTCAATGAAAGCCTTCGTGGTCGAAGTTTCCATTTCGATGAAGGCGGTCGCATTGGGTTTTACCTAGTCAATTTTCAAAACGCTCTTGACATCAAACTGTCCACCCAAAAAGGTTTAAAAAATTACTGAACCTGCTTTGAACCTCGTAGAAGACGTAGGAAAAATTTATTTATGAGAAATGAAGCGTTAACATGATGTAAAAAATTCACCAATAAATGAAAACGTAGAAAACGCACTTTTTGAATAAAAAAAATCATAACTCGCGGAATTTTCAATATTTTTAGCTAAAATTTGAATCTGACACTCCTTAGATACAGTCCTATTGGAAAAAAAATCCCTGCCACCAAGGGTCAGTAACTAGATTTTATCTAATTTATAAATTAACAAGTTAAGAACGATTAAAAGAGAACCTAGGTATTCCTGGTTCACATGACTCCACTTGTCGCAATTGCATCAGGGTACTAATCAGGCTAACGGATCACCACTTATCCTAAAGAACAACGATGACTGAACACGCACCACCGTTAAACCTTCAAGATTTCCTGGGCCCAAAGGAACCGGACATCTTGGAGACCGGAAGGAGCTATCTAGGGATGCATTAGTAGGTAATGTTTGGTTGATTGTACGGATAGCAGTTGTTGGATAGTGATTGGTGGGAGGTAGAGAGGATGAATAAAAAGCTAGTAGAAAATGGAGGCTGATGGTCCCTATGGTTGGAAGGTATTGTCGGTCCGCAATCAGGCGACCCATGGGGATTTGGGGGAAAACGCCCGTTGGGAGTACAAACAGGAGAAGAGACAGAAGAGCCTTGCCGAAGCGTGTATCCTCCATGAAGGTTGTTGTGGTCGACGGGAGTGGGTCGCTTTGTGAACGGTAACTGCGTTACCGTGCACTTTGCCACGATAACTCTATTCCGGTGAGGGCGGGAGCGGTGGTACGAATCTCCTCGCGCCCAACAGCTTCGGCTTCAGAAGCGTGTCCACCGGGCCAGGTAGTCCACTCTGGTGGCCACCTCCTTCCGGTTCACCGTTTAGCTTGTCTATTCTCCAGCAACGAAACCAACGATGAATAACTCCACCGGATATTGCCAACAACCGGCTGACTGGTGAAGGACCACAAGAAACGACAACCAAAGATCAATCGATCCAAAAGGTCCAAAAGTCTTGGAAGAGTTTCTAGGATCCCCGGTGTAGGTCTTGAAGCAGTTAGGAGAGCCTGATGGAACGCCAGCTCCACCTACTGATTCGACTAGACTACCGCTACTATAATTCTTTGATTCTTCGGACATCTAGTAGGCGTTTTCGACTCCAGAGGTCTCAAAAGTGAGTTTGTTTGGGTTTGGGTTTGTTTGGGTTGAGTTTGGGGTGAGTTTGGGTAATCAAGCACCACTGATTCAATTAGGTAACCACCGGATACAGCATTTCTTTGATTCTTCGGACATCTAGTAGTCCAGCAGGTCTAGACGAATCTCAGTCAGTTCGTTTGGGTTTGTTTGGGTTGAGTCAGTGAGATTTATGTAATCTCCATCAAGTACCACTGCCTCAATTAGTCAACCACCAGATCCAGCGTCTCTTTGATTATTGGCTCAACCTCCAGCTATCGTTGCCGCTTGACTGAAGAATTTGTTTCCGTGGGTAGTCTGGTACGGGTCTTCATTCGCTATGGTCCCTGGAGTCCCAGCGGATAATTCTCTTCATCCTAGGTACAAAACCCGGGAGGATCTTCATCCCAAGGTCAATTAAGTACCGGAGCTTAATTGGATAAACATCCTCTCATCCCGTTAGAATATGTCTTCTTGGCTATCGTAGCAGGGAGTTGGAAGATAGTTAGGGCCAATGTTGGGGGTACTGGATGGTTGTGCGTTGCGCACCATCCTATCGAATTACCATAAGGGAGTCAGCCGTTCATTCGTGCCTGATTTATCCCAGGATCGGCTGAATTATCGCCCCGTCAGCGTCGGTAGATCATATCATTCGGTTTCCTGATCCCGTTGGCATCACGGCGTTTTGGTTGTCCGGTTGGTCCGAGCGTCCGGTTCGGCTGGCCCTTCTCTCTCTTTCTCCTATCCATTGGCCAACCCATTGGCCACTCTCTACAACCATGATGGGTCTTCACCGCGAGAGGCTCGATCCCAACCGCAAGCAGTTTGGTCCGGTAGTTGCTTGCTTACATTACCATACGAATGGCCCGATCGATTCCAAGACCCCTTTACCTACGGTTCACCTCTATCTCTTGGTCGCGGTCTCCCTTTCTCTCTCTTCAACCTGCACCACGAATATTACATTGGCTCTTGCAGTCTTAGTGGCTCAACACCATCAACCTCTCCACACCCAATACTTGGCCGCGAATGTGTGCTAGGGGGTGTCTCCTTCAACCCTCTTTCAACCCTCAGTCTCCACCTAGCGATTCTCGGCACGACACGTTCGTGCAGTAAGACCACCACCGATGTACACCAACCCTCAAAACTACCCAGCTTCGCGTAAGACCACCTCCAGCAAACCCCCAGGCCTCTTTCTCCACCAACCCTTTCTCTACTCTTCCACCTCGTCCGGAACGTTAATCATTGTTATTGGAATTCTTGGGCCGTATCGTGCTACCGGTCTACCTGGGAGTCTTAATGATCACTATCATAGAAAACAGTTGGCCTATTATTACCCCTCTCGTAATAAATGGCTTGCACAAAAATAATATCGGATGTACAAACTAACGAGATGTATCAGCACTGCGCCGCGTCTGCATCTGGAACCCATCAGACTCGATGATGACTTCCTCGATCGGTATTCATGAAGGCCTAACTTTTTTTTACTGGAATGGACGTTGGCTGGATGTTCCTTGAATCGTCATGATCGATCCAGTGAATGGAATTCTCTATTGGGTCGTATCATCGTTGCGCAGTAGGATCTAGGGTTTAGGTGTTTTGGTAACCTGAATTTTTAGAGTCGTAGAGATGATTGTGGGAGACTGTGGATGGTCTGGATCGTTATCATTGATGCCGTTTGGAATAGTTTGGAGAAGTTGAGTTCTGAAGGTACTCAGATGATGATCAAACGCTAGTTGTTGGAATTGCTGTTTGGGTTATCATTGATTTTATCATCAGTACTCTATGGAATTTAATTTCCTCGAATTTTCGGGATGATCAGGACTTTCTATCAGTCGTTATTGATGCAACAGCTCGGTTGTTTGTTTGGGTTTGCGTTTCTTTAGGTTCGCCTTTGTCTGCGTTTGGGTTTGTTTGGGTTTACGTTTGTTTGGGTTATCCAGATGATGGTTATCTTCCACTCAATCAGCAGGTACCATCAGCCATTCGGATCCAGACCATTCCTAACCCAACTCTGACATGGCAATTCTGCAATTAGCCATCTTTGAAGAAAACTCCGGCCACTTTGAAGAAAACTCCGGCCACTCCGGCAAAAAAGACGTTTACTTGGATATTACACAGCTGGAAAAATGGGCAAATTGAAGCTCGCTACGTTATTCATGGGATCGTTGTGTTTGGTAAAAATGTACGCGTACCAATATATCGGGTAGGTATATAGAGAGATCCTAGGGCTCTTGACGGGCGGCCATTCTCCGCGAGCCATTCGGCTTCATTTACATTTATCTCCGGTGATGCCGGAGTGCAGTGGCCATTACCCGTTCCCCGGGCCATTACCGTGCCAACCCTCCCCCTGCCCTTTTCCGCGACGCCTCTTTGGATCCTACCACCTATGCTGCCCTCCATGGCCCTGTCGTATTTTATTTACAGGACGAGCTCACAGCTCACGGAGCAGCGTCGATTTCAACCCCGCTGCCTTCGGATATTCTTCGCATCTGCGCTCCCTGTCAGCTCTTCCTCCTAATTTTTTCCTTTTTTTTTTAATTATTATTTTTTTTATTCTTTTTTTTGTCTTATATGCATAAATATGTCGAAGGGAAGACGGGAATAATTGCTAAGAGTGTCTTTTGCAGCCTCTTTGTCGATTTTATAATCGAAAATCTTTCACCCTTAAGGGGGCCGACCATTATGTGATTTTAGGGATTCCAAGAGAGAGTAAATAAAGAATTGATTTGTTAAGGAAATTGTTAAGGATATCGAGTTTTTTTTGCTGGGAACTCAAACAAACCCAAACAAAATTGAGTTTTCACCCTTAAGTAAAAATAACAGTGAAATTGAGGAAATGTACAGGGACATGAAATTTTCTGCTGTGAACCCAAACAAACCCAAACAAAATCTTGTTTTTTTGTAGCCTTAAGCAAGTACAGGAAACGAAGTTATTTTTTTTATAACCTTAATAATTTATTTTTCCAACTGTTTGTTGTTTAAATAAACCTAATTATTTTTTTTTAAACGAATTATTAACTTTTCAATAACCCTGATTATTTTTTTGCCTTGTATTATTTTTCAAAAAATTCTTTGACGAACAAAAGAGACAATTTTTTAAAAAATTGTTTAAAAAAACGATCTTTATTATTTCGAATCGTTCTACAAAACGAACCAGCTCGAAAAAATCGAATAATTCATTTTATAGTATTTTAAAAAAAAACTTCATTTATTTAATGGATAATTTTGGTTTGTTTTTTAATTAGATCGTTTGGTTAATCGATTTTGATTTTATTCGAGCGTAAAGCGTGTGATTAGATGGGCGTTTTCCCAGGTGTTTGCTCACTTGGTCTCGCTCAAATACTTCGGGGGGTGAAAGGGAAGAAGGGGCTGCGAGGATGAGGGGTTGAAGGGGTGTCAAAGAGGGTGGAACCCAAAGCGAGGAAAAGTGGGATACTCGATCGGGTGGTATTATTTGTTCGGCCGGGTATACGAGGGAACGATTTAATTAATCCTTGAAAAGCACACTTCTCTCCCTTTCTCTTATCGCGCCCAAAATGTTACCCTACCTACCGACCAATGTCAGTTGACGAGAAGGAAACAGCAAAATAATTGCCCTCAAGGGAGGAGATGCTTTTACTGCTCAGCTCGTAACTTCACTTTCGTCTAGCGATAATTCCCATTTGCACCCTCAACATCCCTGCTGTATCTTACTTCCGATAATTCTCAGTGGCAAAAAAAAAATATTATTTTTTGTCAATCCGAAAACAACGATTTAATTAAGCAAAAATTTTTATTAAAGTAATCTCGTTTAAAAGGATTTTTTTCTAATTTTATCTTACTAAATTTAAATTTTTATTTGAAATGAAAAATTTAATTAAATTAATTAAATACATTTTTCGAAATATATAATTTGATAAAATACTTTTTAAATAAATTAATTTTTTTCGTTTAATTAAACTTAATCATATTTAAGTTTTTACCAAAAATTCAAAATTTAATTAACTTATTTAAATAAAATTATTCGATCAAAGAAGAAAGGAAATATTTAAAAAATAAAAAAGAAAATAAAGAAATAGAAACAGAAGCGGACGAGGAAAAAGTGAGAAAAAAAAACACGAAATGAAATATATGCGTGACCCCCCGCAATTCCGAGGATTGTAATAACGTCGAGATCAAAGTTTTGTGTACCTCGCTTCGAATGCTTCAGGATCCGTGGCCAAGGGCTTTTTCTTCGGCTTTGAGAGGAGCCCACCCTTCTCTCTCTCTCTTTTCCTCTTTCCTGTTAAAAAACTTTTCTCTCCAAACTCATTTGAATTTTTTATTCAATCTTCGAAACAAATAATTATCACGGCGATGAGCGTTTCAGGGGTTGGTTGGGGTGAGGGGGGGGGGGGTTCGTAGTGTCAAGTGGGCGGGTGAAAAACCCTTCCGTTTTCCTGGCATTTTAAAGTTCGCATCGACCTGCAGGGTGGAGGCGGAAGTACGGGGAGGGGGGGGGGGGGTGAGACAAACTCGAAATAATAATACAATTCTCGGGCTGGCTAGTTTGGAAAACGTTTTCGAGGTCGCGCACGTGCCCGAAGATTATTCCGAAAAAAATTAACAAATAAATAACAATGAATAATATAATTAATTTGTTAAAATTAACAAATTAATGATAATAAATAATATAATTAATTTGTTGAAATTAACAAATTAATTATAATAAATAATATAATTAATTTGTTAAAATTAACAAATAAATAAAAATATAATAATATAATTAATTTCTTAAAATTATCAAATTAACATGAAAGCAAATAACTGAAATTACAGAAAATAACAAACTGGTCATAACAAAAGAGAGAAAGAGATTGATTGATTGATTGACAAAATTTATTTTACCCCAGCGAAATTTCGGCCAAAACAAGTATACAATAAGAGAATGATACAATAAATCACTAAAAAATAATAACAACAAAAATCGTATTAGTAAATGCGATTATACAATGAAAAAAAAAAAAATAATAAATTAAATGACTGTGACATTAATAAAATTAATAAAAATGAAATTAATAAAATTAATAAAAATGAAATTAATAAAATTAATAAAATTAATAAAATTAATAAAATTAATAAAATTAATAAAATTAATAAAATTAATAAAATTAATAAAATTAATAAAATTAATATTAAAATTAAATTAATTAACACGATAGAGAGAGAGCGAGAGAGAAAAATCAAGCCTAAGAGAAAGAGCGAGCGAGAGAGAGGGAAAGAAAAAAAAAAGAGTGAGGGGTATGCAGATGGAACGATGAAGCCTTTTGAGTAGTATGCCCGATACGAGGGGGTCCCAGCAGCGTCTCGTAATTGCCGGAAGAGCCTCGAGTGCAATTGCAGAAATCTCCCCCAACCCATCACTCCAGCATCCCCTTCGACCTTAGTTGAAGTAACGGCATGGGTTTGTTGGAGTCCGGGGGGAGGGGGGAAGGGGGTGGGCAGGCCCAACGTACTTGAGAGCAAAACTCCTGATTATAAAGGTTATTGCTCGGAGTTGGGAGTCGTTCGGGAATAAGGAGAGCGACTGAGAGAGAGAGAGAAAAAAAAGAGAGAGAAAAAAAAAGAGAGAGAAAAAAAAGAGAGAGAAAAAAAGAGAGAGAGAAAAAAAGAGAGAGAGAAAAAAAAGAGGGAGAAGGAGAGAGAGGAATATTGAACTGGCAACCTGAAAGGAAAAGAGTTTGGAGGATAAAGGCGGACACGGAACACCCTGGTAAAAAGTCAAAAGAGAGAGAGAGAGAGAAATTCCAACAGGCCCACCGAACTCATATTTTATTTCACGAAATGCGCTCTCTCCCGCTGGCTTCATATACCGCACCATCCTTGGAAATTGAGATCGTACGATTTTCACGTTTACGAAGGGACCGCCCTTTTCCTCGTCGTCTCGAGCTTGCCCCTCTCTTCCCTCACCCCTCACTCTCTCTCTTTTTATTTCTAGTTTTTGGTTTTTTTTATGTTTTTTAGTTTTAAAAAATGCTTTTTTAGTTAATTTTATGTTTTCTAGTTTTTCTATGTTTTTTAGTTTTTTTTTTAAATGTTTTTTAGTTTTGTTATGTATTTTAGTTTTTTTTTATGCTTTCTAGTTTTTCTATGTTTTTTAGTTTTTTATATTTTTTTATGTTTTCTAGTTTTTCTATATTTTAAGTTTTTTAGATTTTTCAGATTTTTTGTTTTTTATTTTTTTCTACGTTTTTAGTTTTTTTTATGTTTGGGTTTGCTTGGTTTCTTTTTTTTGTTTTTCTAGTGATTTTTTTTCCATTTTATTTTATTTCTTCTTATTTTATTTCTTCTTATTTTATTTATTTATATTTTTATTGTTTTTATACTTATTATTACTACTCTTACTTTTTTATTATTTATCTTTATTATTTACTATTTATTATTATTTTTTATTACTATTTTTCTTACTTTCTTTTATTTCTTCTCTATCTATTTATCCTCTTTGTTTCCTCCTGTTTTTTTCGTTCCCTCGGATGTGCCCGGACCCGAGTGCGGGACACTTTATTCTTTCGACATTAGGCTAATTCTGAGGCGTGCAATCCTCGACAATGGTCCAATCATTGTAAACAAGGCAAGAGGAGGAAGAGAGAGAGAGAGAGAGAGAAAATCGCACGCTGCTCGCAAAACTGTTCGCGAAAGTGGAGGACTCCGAACAGTCGAATCTCCGTGAGCTTCCGTTATGCCTATACACGGCCAGTGTCCTTTCCCGAATGGACGCCTCCTCGTTTCAGGCATTGTTATTTAGACCATTGGGAAGCTTCGTCACGAACGAATACCAGGTGCACCGAGATCGTTGACCACGACCTCGCCCTTTCCCTCTATGCCTCGTTGCAGGTAGATAAAATTTTCCTTCTCACCTCTTTTTTTTTCTCTCTCCCTCCCTCTCTCTCTTATTGTTTAAATTATATCAGTATTTTTTGTTATTTTTTTATCAGTATTTTTGGTATTTTTTGTCAGTATTTTTTGTTATTTTTTATTAGTATTTTTTGTTATTTTTTATCAGTATTTTTATCAGTTATTTTTTATCAATATTTTTCAGTTATTTTTTATCAGTATTTTCGGTTATTTTTTATTATTATAGTTTTTCAGTTGTTGATTTATTTCACCGGTTATTTTTAAGTTTTTTTCATGAAATTAAGTCATGAATTATTTCTTCATTCTTTTTTGCATTTTTTGGTATTTTTTTGGATTATTATTTCGTAATTATTTCGTTATACTTTATTAATATTATTTTATTTCATATTATTTTTATATAATTTCTTTTCAATATTATTATTATTATTATACTTTATTGTATGATATAAAAATCATAATATTATATTATTATTGCTATAATAATTTAATATTGTAATTTTTACATCATAGTTAATAGTAATATAACGAGAATAACCAAAAAATGCAATTTTAACAAAAACAAACCAAAAACGTAATATAATTCAATTATGATAGTAATAAGTTAATTATATTGCCTTCTTTGATTATTTTTTGTTAAAATTCCATAAAAGAAATTTTTTTTTCGTTCTATTATTATTTCGTTAAAATTATTGATTTATTTTACGTTTCTCGAATGCATTTTTACTAGGGCATAATAAAATCTATCATCATCATCATTATCGTCATTTTTCTTCGTTTTTCTAAGTCCCCTCTCTCTTAGTCGAATACCGGCGATTTCTTTCTTTTAACCATCCGAAACGTCTCATCGTCGATGGGTGGCCGTGCGCCCTTCGAATTCTTTATTTCTCTGTTATTGCCGAGTCGAGAGTATCTCCGGAGGAGCAGAGAGGGGGGGTATCGACAGAAACGAGATCGAATCAGATTCCGGTCCGCCCAACGTCGATACGACGAAAGAAAGAACGAAAGAAAAACGAAAAAAGAGATAACAGAAAAATAATAAAAACAATAAAAATAAAAAAATAAATGTAATAAAAAATAAATAAAAAAAGGAAGATCGAAAGAAAAAAAAGAGAAAAGGTATTGTAAAGAAAGAGAAAGCGAAGGAAAGAAAAATAATAATATCGTGTCTCCGATCGTGAATCGCGATATAACCGAATCTCGATAAAAACGAAGAAAGAGAGAGAGAGAAAAAAAAACAAAAAAAAAAAATTTTCCGTAGTTGGAACCTTGGCTCTCCACGAATAAACCAACTTCACCGGATAACCTAATAAGACATCCATTTCAGAGTTCTCTTCAACCCCCCCTCAGCCCCGAAACCCAAACCCCTCATTATCAACCCCCTCACCCAATAAGGGTGAGTTTATCACCGACGATGAAAGACGAGTTTCCAGCCACGACAATGTCATCCCCCAAAGACGGTTACACCCTTCTTTCTTCTCTTTCGTCCTCGATCAAAATGGCGGCTACTTTTGTTCCACGACAAATTCGATAAGCATTCCCCCCCCCCGCCGTTTCGCCGGGGCTTGTATTCGTACGCAACGTCGATACACAAGTATGAAATTACGAAGAAACGAGATCTCGGTAATTCGAGGTAAGGGAAGAAATGGAGTTTATATACGGAGAGCCAGTCAGTTGGAAAGTCCTCGATCGGTCGCCATCAACCCCCGCTTCCGGTTTGTATATAACGTCCGGGAAACAATATGAAATTTTAAGAGCATTCTCCGTTGACTGTCTCGAAAGAAAGTTTATGTCTAGGGGTTGACGCGAGGGGTGGTTTCGAGGGTGGTTGAGAAAGGGATGGTTTGAGGGTTGAAGATGGTAGGTTTGGTCCATGGAAGATGGTTCGAGGATTGACGTTAGTAAAAGTGGTGGTTGGGGTTGATAAAAAGGGTGGTTCGGGGCAGGGGGTAGTTTTGGGGGTGGTTGAGGAAGGGATGGTTTGAGGGTTGAAAAATGTTCGGTTTGGTCCCTGAAAGATAGTTCGAGGATAGACGTCGGTAAAAGAGGTGGCTCGGGTTGACAAAAAGGGTAGTTTCGACCAGGGGATAGTTTTGGGGGTGGTTGAGGAAGGGGTAGTTTGAGGGTTGAAGATGGCATATTCGGTCCCTGGAAGGTAGTTCCAGGATTGACGTTAATAAAAACGATTGGGGTTGAAAAAAATTCTAATTTTAGCCAGGGGGTAGTTTTGGGGGTGGTTGAGGGGGTAGTTCATAAGTTGTTCAAAAATCCATTTTTTTGGGTGGGTAAAGCTTCCAGGGTTGATCAAAGATCACTTTGTTGCGCTGGTAAAGTCGAAGCTTTGGGGGTTGACGAAGGGGTAGTTCCGGGGGCTCGTCGAGGGCTTAGCTTCCGGGTTGAAAGCAGCAACGATCATCGATCTTTATATCCATTTTCCCATGTGGGACATGAGCGTGGCGGGCGGCAACGAGCCCGCTCCACAAAGATTGACCCGCCAACTTTCACAAAAGTTTTTCACCCCGTGGTGACCCCTGCTCGATCGAGTGGAAAAATGTCGGGGGCGGGGGTGGGGGCTCGGGGGTTGGAGATGGGGGACAGGATGATCTCTTGGTAAAAACGCACACGTACGTACCCAGACGAGCATGTAGAAACGCGCCCGGGAAATATTCAGTCGACTCTTAAGGGTTGGGGGCGTTCTGGGGTGCCTCGGAGCTTCGACGAGTCTTTGGGGCTTAAAGTTTCTACGGTGAAGTATAGCGCGTATAACGCTGCTCTATTATACATACGTATATATGTATACGAGGGTGGGGCGATTTGTGCTTTTATACGTGCATCGAGGAGAGAAAGTACGTTCCGGGTTATCCGTCGAGGTGCAACCCATTGGGGTTGGGATACCCCAGACCCGATTCCAACCATCGACTAACCCCTGGCCCCCACCCCTTTCCAGGTTATTATGCATCTCGTGGCAAAGCTTCTCCGATCGTCGATAAAACACATTCGTGTATACCGCACGAGGGAGGAAATCCCTTTGCTCGGAATCCCATTAGGAGAAAAGTGTGCTGAAGTCTGGGGGGTTGGGGGAATGGGGACTGGGGGTTTGGGGTTGGGGGATTGGGGAATCGGGGGTTGGGGGTTTGGGTTTGTTTGGGTGTGCGGGTTGGGGTATTGGGGGCTGGGGATTGGGAGTTGGGGAATTGGGGTTTGGGGGATTGAGGGTTTCGGGGTTGGGGGATTGGGAGTTGGGGGTTTGGGTTTGGTTGGGTTTGGGAGTTGGGGTTTGGGGGATTGGGTGTTGGGGATTTGGGTTTGTTTGCGTTTGGAAGTTGGGGCAATAGAAGCTGGGGATTGAGAGTTGGGAAACTGGGGTGCTGGGGATTGGGGACTGGGGGACTGCAGGTTTCGGGGTTGGGAGATTAAGAGTTGAGGGTTTGGGTTTGTTTGGGTTTAGGCGTTGGGGCATTGGGGTCTAGGCTTAATCCCCAGCACCCCAGTTCCCCAACTCTCAAGCCCCAGCTTCTATTGCCCCAACGTCCAAACCCAAACAAATCCAAACCCTCAACTCTTAATCCCCCAACCCCGAAACCCCAGCCCCCAATCCCACAACTCCCAAACCCAAACAAACCCGAACACCCAACTCCCAATCCCCCAACCCCCAGTCCCCCAAACTCCAATTCCCCAACTCCCAAACCCAAACAAACCCAAACAAACTTAAGAGTTTGTGTGGGTTTAGGAGTTGGGGAATTGGATGTTGGGAGACTGGGGTTTGGGGGATTGCGAGTTGGAGTCTGAAGATTGGGGGAACGTTAGGAATGAATATAAAAACGTGTGACTTTGAGAGGAAACCTGTGGAGCAAAACTTACGAGGAGCTTTTGCGTGCGTGCTTGCGGGGAAACGAAGCTTTTCAGGCAAAGCCTCTGCGCAATCCCTTTTCAATGATTAAACGGTAAAGGCGGTGAAATATGCTGACGAATGGGGCAAAGCTCAACCGGATAGACGTATTCCTGTGTCGATTTATCGACGTGTGGGCTTCGTCCTCGACGATGGGGAAGTGAACACTTCAAGCCTGTTTTTCCCCACTCACTGGCGACCCAGTAGACGGTGTCGAGCAATTATACAAGTTATTTCGGGATGGTCCGTGACACGTGTCGATATATCCGCGTCGAGAAATCTCATGACGTTTGCAGGAGGAACATTGTCGCGTCTGGATCGCGGATTCGGTAAAAGACAGCCCGCTATGATAATTTGATACTGTTGGGTTTGGGTAGTCTTCATTGGGATATCACTAGTCTGGGTTATTCGAATCGTCGTTATTAATTCGTGTTCGTTGAAAGCTAAAGGATGTTCCTCTGTCCTGATGGCTACCTGATCAATCGTTAACTTGCTGCATCTATTAGGTAGTAATGGATGTTGGTAGTATTGGATGAGCTTTATTGGGTCTGCTGAATCAAAACCTGGTCGCGGTCATCACCGGACGTCTACAGGTTTTAATCAGAAACGACATTCAACACCAGTCGACATTGATGTACTAGTAGGAATCAATGTTAACGACTGCTGCACACCTATGACTGAAACGGTACATCAATTGGAGTCAGGTAGCAGACATCAATGAAAATTTGGTGAACAACTTTACGATTGATCGACTCCAATGCCTGCAACGGTTCCTCAATTGGAACCGGTCTGGTCACTTGTCAATGTGCCTAATAGTAGCGATCAGTAGAGATTCAGTAAGAATCAATGATAACGCTGATAAAGACCAATTACCCCAACAGTACCTCAATTGAAGTCTGGCAGGATTTATCAGTGGCAATTTGGTAGCAATTACTGTAACCGCTGATAGATCCTAATGACTGGAGCGGGTCCTGAATTGGAGTCTGGTCATTTGTCAATGTTCCTGAAAGTGGTATTTGTAGAAGATCCAATAAAAACTAATTTTATCAATACTGGAGGTTCAATGTTCCGAACTGTCGTGATCAAGATCAAGATCAACCTAATAGCAGTTATCAGGATTTCCTAATAGCAGTTATGGTCTTCCTAATAGCAGTTATCAGGATTTCGTTACATCACCAGGCTTGAACCCAAACAATGTAGAAGAATCCCTATTGGAGTCGATCAGTGATTAATCAGGATACGAGCCAACCCAAACAAACGCAAACAAATAAAATCAGATTTAATAACTTGGCGCCACTAGAGACCGTTTGATAAACTAAATTGACAAGTCCAGGAGGGTCTTGTCTTGTTACGAATGCGACACGTGTGCCGGAGTTAGATCTAGTAGTCATTAGGACAATCGCCAATGTCCATTGGATCACAGCTATTCGAAACGCGTTGATTGTCACTTCAGGCTAATTCTGATGTACATCTGGTACCAGTAATATCGATTACGACCAGTTATCGATCATCGCAATATCATCCACCCGGCTTGGATAAACGATCTTGATTCGGAGACATTGGCAGTTGTAGGAATCACTGGAGCATCAAAAGGGGCAAAAGGGACCTTGCAGCCCTGAAAGACCATACAGCCGGAAGGTGACTGGAATCGATATTCCGGTTGAGCGTGTCGCAAACGCAAACACGTCCGTTTCGATGAATCGAATAACGCGTACCACCCAGGTTGACGCCCAATTGCCCGTCTAATTATTAATCCTGGCTATGCAATTATGATGCCCACTTCTGGATGTTGGAACGCTTCCTGGCTTCATGAACGACTGTATTTGATTCTGTGGTGGGCTCGTGGCACGCTTCAGCTCTCGTTTGTCCCTCCGGCCAGTTCCACCCTCCGGCAATCTCTATCAGCCTGGTAGCCACCATTGGGGGTGAGTGGGGGTTGCCGCTCGTTCTAGTGGCGCGAGCAGGACGAGCGAAAACAAACACCAGCCGTTTCCACCTTCGCTCTAATCGCAGTCACAACTAAACAAGCTGGTACCATAGGGCAGAATTTCTATTGGCCAACCATACCAGACCTTCGTCCATCGCCGTCCCATTATTGCTAAACTAAACCTCGATCAATGATGCAACTGCATCAACCGCCTGATATCAGTCCACTTTCGATCCACGTTTGTCAAGACACCACACGTGTTCAGCTTCCTACCGGATGTTGATAAAAGACAAACATGCGAATGTTGATCGACACATGTGTGATTGGATGGGTTGGATACAAACAGGTTTTGATAAAAGCCAATCGTGGGATTGGGTTTGGTTGGGTTTGGAATAGGTGGATGTTGATGGACGCAGATAGGGAATTGGGTGGGTTTGGGTTTGATCCAGATGGATGTTGATGGACGTGAAATATAAGATTGGGTTTGTTTGGGTTTGGCCTAGGCAGATGAACGCCAAATATGGGAATGAGTTTCTTTGGATTTGTCCGGTTTTGTTCCTGTTCACTGCAAACAGTTGATCACCACCCATTTGGTTTAGGTTTGTTTGGGTTCAACATCAAACAATTGAGTTTCCTCAGGTTTATTTGAGTTGCGGATATTCCTCTACAACGACTAGAGTTTCGCTCAGCCACGTGTGACAAAGCCTACAGTTAGCAATATCCATCAATGACGTAGCCGATACATCGACGAGTCATCGAGCGTAATCAAGTGTTTCCGAAGTAACGAGTATTAAGGGGTTTGTTACCAGTGAAGCCCTTGGAGTTGAACGAGCCAATGCGAGGCGGGTTTTCGCGTGTTGGCCAGGGAGAGGGGTAGCTGAGTATCCACGAGGCAAGCTCTTACCACTTGTGTGTACACCCAATATTATAGGTGTACTTACCTAGCAGACGAGAAACTCGCGTGCAACTCCATCGCAAAGTGCTACTTGGCTCGTCTAACCTACCTGTATCCAAAAGGTTCTTCGAGGTCGCTTCAATCGCGTAATACAATATTCCCATTCCAACCTCCCTCTCCAATGAAATAAACGCGTATACCAGGCAGAATGCTGAGGTGGGGTAGTTGGTTGGTATCCAAAAGAGGCAAGTTTAAGTGACAACTCGAACATCAAATGTCTTTTGATGGAGTGAGCGCTACCAGCAACCGTTTTTTTTTTCTTCTTTTCCTCGACTTCTTGACTGGGTACCTTGCTCTCTGGAGGTTTAGGACTTGGCGATAGGGCGTAAGTGCGCCATTAGGGAGAGTAGGTTTTGACTTATACCTCTACCCTGCCGAACGCGTTACCGATATACTCTATAAAATGCCCCGCGAGATATAAAAAAACCCCTTACCCCACCGTAGCCCACCTGCCAACTCGAACCGCCAACCGTGTATAAATATAAATGTGAACATAAAAAATATATATGGGCAGATGTGTGCCGACTGGTGTTTGTATCGCGTAGAACCCTACAGATGTAAAATGCCACCTCCCTACTGCCCTGGTACTCGAGGTCACGTATAAATCAAACTGCGCAGCTTTTATACCTATACCGGATCATTGATGAGCCATTGGACGAACCTTCGATAAATAAAGGACATCCGAAAAATAATGTCCCACCTATGGCCGATAGATGCAACGATAAATCATAAAGATTTTTTTTTATCGTCCAACGTTGATGCACGGGCTAGAATTATTGATTGTGGTCCTCCGGGACTTAAACTCTCGTGGATTGTTGATCAATGGTTGTAACGGACTGGATTGTAGGTTGTGTATCCTAGTTGGGGTGTTTTGATACTGCTGATTGATTTTCTTGATAGGAGTTAGCTGGTTTGTTTGGGTTTGTTTGAGTTTGGATTTTGAGAGGAGTTATCAGGTTAATCAGGTCTCAAGGTCAATAGCATTTTGATAGCAAGAGATCAGAGACCTGGCATCAGGTCCATTGGGAGTGATCGTAGTTTAGGACTGATCAATGTACCTGCTGTCAGCTCTAGCAATCAATCTTGGAACTCCTGGATTGATAGTCGACCCAGTAATCAATGTCTCCGAGAACAGATCTACTTGGTTAAGTCCAGATCAAACTACTAGATTCAGATCAAACGCAATCAGAGATCATCAAAAATCTTAATAGCAGTTAGGAATAGACATTGATCAGTAATAGACATGACTACAACCAGATTTCTGTCAGGGTCGATCTTTTCATCTAGGACACTCAAATCAAACTGCACCTAGTCAATCAAAATAAAAATACCCTAGCTAGAAGAGTCCTTCAATGAATCAAAAAGACTCCCGGTCTTTCTGATTGACATCTGATGAAGATATTTTCCATTTCCAGGCCCGAAGAGATCCTAACTTCAAACTGGAAATCCCTGGCAAGGCACCGTGTGCAGCACGGATGATCGTTTCAACGTGGACAGAGTGGGAGACGTGCTGTAAAATCAGAGCAGCGTCGACAATAGGTACACACGGAGGACATATCGCGTTCTGGAGGGTAGATGGACATTTGTTGGTGGACGTATACAAGCTTGTAGGTTAGGGGCTCGGGGGTTAGCGGTTGATCGGGTTGGCAAAGTCAGAAGGCAGCTACGTAGTAGGTCGGTATCCCTATGGGGCCGGGCTTAACGCGCAAACACGGTCCGGTCGAGGTTCGATGGGACATCGGCTTGTTCCGGCTCATTAGACCGAGTGCATACACGCGTGAAGGATTTACACGTGGCATGCGAGCTGCTCGGTTGGGTTTCCTCATGGTCCTAGGTGATTCCGGTGCAACCGTTTCCGTATCTATTCACGTCTAGCTCTCTTCCTGGTTGTCTTGAGTATCCAGACTGGATATCTAGGTGTATCCATCATCTGGACCTCCATCATTCTTGTTCCGGAAGATTGGTGGGTGTGTATAGTTGAATCGGAATAATTGCTGGGTTCATCAATCCATCTAATCCCATTGGAGCATCAAGTAGTAAAAACAGAACCAAAATCGAACCGGCTCGCCGTTTGATTGTCAACGTATAAATATTAAACGAGGCACTTAGAAACGTCTATCCAGTCGTGCAGCAACCTGTCACAACGGATGACTGATTCCAATCTCCCTTTTTTTCCCAGTACAACAAAAGATCAAAGCACTGCTTTCATCAAGGTTACTCTTGAAGCAAACCCAAACATGGCAACTTGCTGGAACTTCGTCAATGATATTGGGAGAAGGTTTTCAAGCTGGAGGTTTCGTTTCTTACTATTCCCAGACTGTCTGATGTCCCATCCAGCTTCATTCATTAATGCTCTTCTTATTTTCGTGAGACTGAGCCTGGAACCACGAACTGACACGAGCAACCGCTCGAAAGAACCAACCTCGAAGCTACCTAGCCTCTTTCCAGGCGTATTCATCAAGCTTGTATATAATACCGCACTACCAAGCCCACTCACTCCTTTTACCAAATCTAACCCTGAAAGCATCCACCACCCTCTCTCATCCCCAGGATATCTTCTACAACCTCCCTTCCTCTCTCATTCCTCTATCTCTCGTTCCTTCCAGCTCGTTCGGATGGTTCGCTCCGATGCTCGCCCTCTTCTTTATTTTCACCTCTGATGCCAGCAGCCACCTTCAACTCGTGGCCACCCTCTCTATACCTTCTATGTCTATTCCTACCCTCCCCTCCCTCCTTTCTCTCCCTCTTTCTCTCTCTCTCTCTCTTCTCTCAAGGCTCCTGTTACTGCTGTACCAAGTTTCTCTCCGACCACCCCGATCTCCATTAGTATAATTGATGCCGGTGAACTACCCGTATCTTGAGACTCGTGGCAGATGCGGGCTCAGGCTGGAGCAACCGTATAAAGTACGATGCTCTCTTACGCTGCTACTTATTTCGAGTTTTCCCTCTCTCCAACCCTCTTATCTGTCCCCATCGAACGTTTCCAATTTCGCCTTCTTCCAAAACCTACCATCCTCCACCACCTTTTTTTTTTATCATCCCCAGTCGAAACTAGGGAACAGAGTCCAGAAAGTTTCTTCAAAAGCCTAAAAATAGGGGTTTGAGGAGCTAGCAACGAGAATTTAGCGCAAGTTCCAATAAACTCTGGAAGGGATCCTGGTGAGAAGTTGGAAGAGACTGAGAGATCGTTCCAGCTTGTTTGGGTTTGAGGGATATTTTTTTTCCGAAAGGAAAGAGGCCTATGAGTGTGTTTGGGTTCGACGGGGGTTGTTCATCATCGGAAGTGTGAGTTTGTTTGGGTTTGGCTGGGTTTTGGACTGTTTTAGGGTTGTTTGGGTTTGTTTGGGTTTTCGTTGGTTTTTTTGGGCTGTTTTGGAGTGGGACGTTGTTTGGGTTCGAACTATGGAGGGTGTCCCACGTAAGAATGTTATCCGTTTTTAGCTCATTGCGAATATCATGGAATTTTCGTCGAAAGCACTTCGCATAGCAAAAAAATCATGTTTTTAGAAGTTTTTTGTGATTTTTCCGTGAAAATTTTGAGTTTCGGGGGAAGTTAATGGCAGATTTGTACTCAGGGGATCAAATTACATCGAAATGGACCATTTAAAAAAATATTAAAAATCCAAATTTTTTTTCGATTTTTGGGGAAAAAATGTTTTTTCACTAAATCATCGATAACTTTTTTTCCTTTAGGATTTGGCACTCCACTCTGTGCTCAATCTCTTCGTTATAATTTTCTCGTCAAAATGCTTTTTTTATAATCAATGTCCGATGATTTTTCGATTTTTGGCAGAATTTTAAAGTTGGACCATTGATTTTTGCCAATTTTTCCATACATACCCCTTTGCCTCTTTTTTCGCCATTTTTCAAGTGAACTTTTCGGGGAAACTATACGAGATATCGATACGAATCCAACGCCATTATTTAAGTCAGCCAAAAACCTTTTCCAAACCCACCAAATAAACCTCCGTAGCTAATAATAAGCTCATCCTACGACCTTTCGAAATTTCGTGATTTTCGAGATTCCGGAAAAGTGGCCGGAAAAGTCGAAAAATATTTTTTTCCGTTTTTAAACTCTTAAAGGGGTCTATTTAATCGGAAATTTCCTGCTGATCACAAATATGCACGAGTTTTTAGCGAAAGTAGAAAATTGGACAGGAAAGATCCAAAAAAACATTTGTAGAATGTTATTTTGACATTTTTCCCTAAAAAAGGAGAGTGCAAGGCGAATTAAATGGTCGATCAATCTCCAAAGTATAAAAATACATTGACATGGACTTTCATTCAGGAGATCATTGAAGACCACTCCACTTCAAACCCAACCCAAACAAACCCAAACAAACATACATCATTAAAAACCACTTCAATGACCTATATTAAAACGTATATTTGGGTTGGTACCAACCCAAATAAACTCAACAGACGTGCCAGAATTTCCTTAACCCAAACATACATCAATGAAGACAACTTCCAATTGGACCCATTGGGTTTTGTCTTTTTTATTTTTCGCCTTCCTCAAGAATAAAAGTTCGAGGATGGAATCGCAGGAATTTAGGGCGACTGTTCCAATGAGCTAATGGGACGAACCAAGGTGGTAAGTTGAGCCTAGGAAAGGGGCTTGGTGAGATAACACACGTGGATGGTCCGAGAGGTGGCTGCTGAATAAATACGTCAGAAGAGGTATGAAACAGCCCTCTCTCTCTCTCTCTCTGTGTCTTTGCGAGCATAGAACTTCAAGCGGACGAGTTTATCGCACGACATTCTGACGGGTTCCTTGTCAGGCTTGGTATTCACGAAGCTACCCCACCATCATGAAGGCGGCCAGTATCGGTCGCCTGCTCTGCGCCGTGAGACGAGAAACTCCATTGAATTTTGCCACGCAGTTCACCGGCAAATAGGTGCTGATGTACGCCATCACTTTACGTCCTGGCGTGTGTATAAACTATTGTCCGTTTTCCTCACGTGTGTTTACCAAACGAGAAACGGTGAGAGACCATCCTACCAGCCAGTTACAAGGTGACCGTGTCCCAGTGACGGTCTTTCAGTCTTCCACTGGTCAAACCAGCTAACGTCAAACCAGACACCGGAAAGCTTCCTGACGTCTCCCGTTTCTTTGTCTCTCCCCACCACTTCTTCCTCACTACCCTGACGTCAGAGAAGCTTGATGAAGCAGCTTTTCCATTCGTCGTTCTTCAAAACAGAAATCCCGGAGTCTACGAATTTCTACGAGTTGTATGGCCCACTTTCGTCGCTTTTAATGGAACAGCCCTTGAAGAGGAATTGGTTGATGACGTCTTGGTCGGAAAGGTCGAAGGTCAGAAAAATATAGGAAATTCGTCATTTTCGTTTTTGATGTTCGAGGCAATTGTGGTAATGGCTAATCAATGAGAAAACTAACGCTGATGATGGCGGATTCATTGGCTTCAACGTTTGCAAAAAATTGGAATGTCTGAGTGAACCCAAACAAACCCAAACATCAGCAAACTGGCTGATGACATCCCTAATCTCATGTTCTTCCTACGAACCTCCAAATAACCAATCATCGAAAAAGACAGCAAACCCTAATAATCCACTTGGGTTGTTTCGCCAGTTTTCATCAGTCGAGACAACCCAAACAAACCCAAACAGATCCTCATAAAAGTTGAAAAGTTGGAAAAGCCAAAAGAGATTGATAACTTATCACCATTGTGTTCCCTCGTAATCAGAATATCATATGCTACTTCCTTCCTGGTAGACTGTAATTACATTCTTCGTTCCACATTGCCACGTCCATCAATCACCGAACAATCGGATTCCGAGGGAAACTTCACTCAATAAGAGAATCAAAAGAAACTCTTGGTTGTGAACGTGGATAATTCATCAGTCCGCAAGAGTTGCAGCTAATTAGAGATCATCAAGAGCTGCCCAATTAACGTACGGATGAGGAAACGTTAGCCCCTCTCTCTCTCTCTAGCGTTCCGGTATCCATAAGATTATAATTAGTCGATTTAGACTGGCTGTGACACAGTTCCTCAGTCGTCAAGGGATTGATGTGAATTGAGACCAGGAAAGGAGATCTTCGGTAGAAACGTGGGAGCCACGTGATTTAGATTAAGGCTCGAGATGACGGAAGCAGAAGAGGAGAGGTTGGTCGAGAAGGTGAGAATAGGATGGTTGGAATGCCTCTGGAGAGGAGACAACGTTCGAGAGCGTTAAGCCAACCCCAACCCATTTGGATTTCACCACCCTCGACATTCGTCTGGGACAAAGGATGATCCTAATCGAATATGATTATCCACCCTTCTTTCTTCAACGTCACTTCTTCTCATGAACTCGTCCTGCGCAACTTTTTCCCCAAGGTCGTCCAACCTAACAGACATCCAGGAAGTTACACGTTCTACGTTCGACCAACAGTTTGACGTTTTACCAAGGGGGAAAAAAGGTCCCTTGGGAACTGGATGATGAGTGCAATATCGGGGAAAGTTAGCATTGTTGGTTTTTGGGCGGATTCTGATGGCTGTTTGGGTTGAAGATCTTAGCTGGGTGGACGATTGCTTTTTTGATGGTTTCTGGGTTGTACTGATCGGTCCAGTGTCTGATAAAGCTACCAATGTCGTTTTGTAGCACTTGGCTTGATCAGATCTCTTCGATTATTTGGTTAGAAGGTTCCAGCTGGGTAGACTTTGGCTTTTTGGATGTTTAGAAGGCATTACTGATCAGTTAAATGTCTGATAAAGCTACCAATGTTGTTTTGTGGCACTTGGGTGGATCAGATCTCTTTGATTATTTGGTTAGAAGGTTCCAGCTGGGTAGATATTGGCTTTTTGGATATTTAGAAGGCATCACTGATCAGCCAAATGGTAATCAAAGCTACCAATGTTATTTTATGGCACTTGACTTCATCAGATCCTGTTCATTATTTGGTTACAAGATCTCAGCTGACTAAATTATGGAATTTTAGACATTTGGGTGTCCTTACTGATGAATTCAATATTAATTAATATCAACCCAACTTCATTCCCGATATCGATAGTCGAGCCGTTGGCGTATCGTCTTCAAGTCTTTCGAATCGATATTCCACAACTTTTTAAACGCTTACGGAGATGCAAGACGATGTGAAAAAAACGCTAGACATTCTTTTTCCATCCTTCAACATCCCACCCGTCCCTTTCCCGGCCTGAGTAATCAAATCGATTTTTAGTCGATCGTTGCAGTTGACGGCTAGAAAAGCGAGTCGATGTACCAGAGAAGTCTCTCGAGGGGAAGAAAAAATAAAAATTAATTCCTCCAGTCGCACCTGTATAACTGTATCATTTTCTTCCTCACAGCAGGTACATTTATCTCTCGGGTAAATGTTTCCACTTTTTATCTTTTCCATCTCTCGGCGAACCAACATCGTATTCGCACGAATACTAATCCTCAGTGTTTTTCATAGTTTCTTTTGTTATTATTATTATTATTATTATTATTATTATTATTATTATTATTATTAATATCGTTTTTTTTTATTTTCAAGACTACTCAGCCGGAGTGTATTAAATTCCGTAAAGTATCGATACTGGAAGTTACCCGGGGTATCGATTGACCTACCTTCGCGCCTCCTGCGTTTCCGAATCCTCCGGGGTTGGGTTGGGCTGGGGGGAGGTGACGATGGGACGAAGGGAATATTCATCGGGTTACGTTTTTGCTCTCGAGAGACGCCTTACTCGACGACGTGGAAATACATTGTCGACGTAGGCACAATACGTTCTTGCGGGGCCTCCACGTGTCTCCAACCCCAATGCTTTTTTCCCTCCTGACGTACATCCCAAAAGGAAAGAGGTGGAGGAGGGGGGGGGGGAAGTCGAGCATGGGAAAGGAATTGTTACACTTTGTATCAAGAAACGAGATGAGCCGGATTATAGCATCGTACTTGACAGCTATCGAGCATAAAACTTAGGTTAGGATACTTTGAGAATTTTTTTCTAGGTCAGATAAAGCATGTGACTTCGATGAGCTTTGATTTTCGATATTGAATTGTTCAAAGTTTTTAATAATAAATATTACTTATTTTTAGTACAAATATATTCAATGAATAATTAAGTAATTAATGTGTTATTTCAATAAATGAAGTTTTTTTTGTATTATTATAACGTAATGATAATAGTACGAAAAAGCGTCGAAAAAAAAATTTTGTTTTATCTCTTTTTTGTGGAGCAAGGGGGCACAGGGCAACTGGAGATTACTCGCGTCCATACAGACCGATGTGTTTGAACAAAATTTTGTTCGAATCGGGAGATCTCGAGCTTTCGGATCCACTCGATCCCATACGGTCACCCATCCGACTATTGACCTCAACGATTCCAACAGCCCCGGGAATATCGCTATGCTCCTGTACGAATTATTTTTTACGTTCTCGTTGCACTCGAGTGTCGGTACGAACAAAGGCAGATTAAGGGATCCGCGAACGAATCGGCAGAGAAGCGCGTGACGCGATGGTCTCCGGTATCGCGTCAATGATCTCGTGATCCCTCGTTCCGATAGGTATCTCTCTCTCTCTTGTGGTGGCACGTGTATTCGTGCCAAAGCGATGTCTCTCGCACCCGTGGCCACTGTTTGCAGCTCTCACCGCTCGAACTTTGATTGAGATTACCGAGCCGATTGACCCGCCGGTACGCTTGCCCACACCGATATTACGATCGATTGTCATAGCGGCTCGGGTCATTGCACACACCCACACAAATCCGCGGATCAACGAGACGAAGAGCCCACGTTAGACGAAAATTGATTTTGTCGTAATCGCGATTGGGGGATCTGGGAAGAGGGGGGCGAACCATGATATATGGGGTAATATGGGCTCAGGCCTTTCAACTACTGTCAATCTTCCAATTAAATTTCATTGGGCATCAAAAAGCAACCGTACAAACCCAAACAAACCCAAACATACACAGTATTTAATAGTTACCTGGCAAATAATGAATAAATTAACAAGTTATCTTTGAATTAAAAAATGTATTGATTTTTTAAATTTATATTTAAATAATTACTTTTTTAAAATTTCATATAAATTTTGTTTTTAAATAAAAAATGAAATTATACATTTTTAAACATTTATTTATTTAAAATTGATTTATACTTGCTTGGCTAGATTAAAAAAAAAGGTTATTTTTCTTTATTTTTCTCACTTCCCATAAAAAATAAAATAAGAAAGTTATGGCCCAAATTGAAATAAAAAAATAACGATAAATCAGAATAATCCAAACAAACCCAAACAAACTCAAAACGAAAAAAAAAAAATAACGATAGCCCAAAATATTCCAAACAAACCCAAACAAACTCAAATGGAAATAAAAAAAATACCGACAAACCAGAATAATTTTTACAAAACAAAAGATAACAAAATTCTCAGGTACATTATTTTTATCACAAGCGTTTTTATCTCTTAAAATTTTTTTTTAGCCAACTCGTCTCGAGTCCTGTTATACTAGGTGTGTCATCCAGAAGAAAGAAGAAGCTAGGAAAAAAAAAAGATTCGACAATGGACAAGCTGTTACCAATGATATTCGAATCGATCACAGGGATAAGGAACAAAGGGCCAGAAGAGTCTTGATTTCGCTCGAGTCGTGCAGGGGCGATTTTCTTTCGGTACGAAGAGCCTCTTCTGACAAGAAGGTTGGAGGTTGGAGGTTGGAGGTTGGGGAGGCTTGAGAGAACGATCAGAGATATGCATTATCCCTCTAAGAGGGGTACCGGATGTGCTCAGCGATGAAGGGCCAAGATGGGGACACGGAGGCCCTCGAGTGAATTTGCTCTTGATTATAACGAACCCTCTGTACCGTAGGACGACGATGCTGGCCCGAGATTATTCCACGGCGCAAATAGATGGAATCGCGTTGCGCGAAAGTACAAGATTTCCTGGCAGTGCCCATCGAGGCGAATCGTGACGAGCACGTACAGGCTACGTCTCGAATGTTGGGTCTTCTTCGGGGTTAGTCGAGAGTGATGAAGATTCGAAGCGATGGAAGAGACTCGATGAAACGTGGATTCTCGTTGAGAGAAAAGAGTATCTGCCAGATTCGGCTATGATGGAACTCTGGTGATTGAGGGATTGATGGAAAGAGATCGTAAAGTCACATTGGTGACGACTGATCGGAATGACTTGATGGAAAGTCTTTTTTCAGAGTCGAAAATGGAATTTCGTCAAGTTTTGATGGCTTTGTTTGGGTTTGTTTGGGTTTGCTTGGGCGCATTCAGGCATTGAGGTAATCAAGATTTGGGAATATTGATACTATTTGACGATCCAGAAAATCAAACCGACAAACTGGAAAGTCTGATCAAAATGGATTTGGATTTTTTCATCCCCAAAACTGGAATTCCATCAAGTTCTTGTGGCTCTGTTTGGGTTTGTTTGGGTTTGCTTGGAAGTGCTCTAGCATTGAGGTAATGAAGATTTCGGGATATTGATACTATTTGATGAGTCATTGGATCAGCTGGTCCAGAAAATCAAACCGCCAAACTGGAAAGTCCATTTAAAATGGATTTGGATTCTTTCATCCCCAAAACTGGAATTCCATCAAGTTCTGATACCTTCCGACATTGAGGATTTGAAGATTCGAAGATATAGATACTATTTGATGTATCATTGGATCAGCTGGTCCAGATAATCAAACTCCCAAGCTAGGTCCGAATAAAAGAAGCCTGGATCCCTTCATCATCCCAGAATTCCTCATAATTTGTAATACCTCAAGACTTTAAAAAATTTAACATCTGAAGGTATCAGGACCCATCAATGATTCAATGGACTAGCTGCTAGAGAGCGAAGATTCGCTTGCTTGGAACGTCTATTAGAAACGTGGCTTTATCATCTGGAATGTCTTCATTCGCGATCAAGATACTACAGATTTTCAGATTCGACGATATCATGACTTATCAAATGCCGGATTGAATACAACAACATCATCAGCAATTGAATCAAAGATCTTGAAGAATAAGGGATGCCTGTTGAGGAACATTAAAATCAAAGGAATGACAGAACGCTGACCGAAATGGTAGCATTGAATTGGTGATACCATAACGGCGTTTTGACGTAGCTTTTATAATCCTGGTTTACCTTTGGAGGTCCAGAATGATACGGAAAAGCAGAGACGCCTGGTTAGCTTTATCAGCGCTGAAAGTGAGTCGGGCTTGAAAGAGGAGCGTAGGAATATCTGTGAAGTTGAATATGACGTAGGGTGCGATGTCAGGGTGGTCGGAGGAAGGAGTGTCAAAAGCGATATCTCCTGGATTCTTCGTGCAGCTTCGAAAGCACCTCTCGAGAAAATGAAACACCGGCTCGTGGAGCTTCCAGCATCACGCTGCACGAACCAGTCTCTGCCTGGTTCTTTATGGATCGTATATCCTCTTGTGCACCTACAACGTATCATCACGCCAATCGAAGCCTCCCCACGACCTCCAATAGCCTGTCACATTTTATTCGAGAGCAATCATGATTCCTTCTTCAAATGGCTAAACAAACCCAAACAAACATTGATCGAGTCCTTCATGATTCCTGGCTGATAATAGATCACCAAGTAGCTTAAGGTTTCACCCGAGTCGAGATGGCAACTTCGGCCTCCAATATCCAATAATACCCAATAGAAGTGTCATTGAAATAGCGCTTGTTTCGAGTACGAGTTATTCTCTGAAATCAACCCGGTTCACGAGCCGATATAAATACCTTTTTTCGGTCGTGGACTAGATTGCTATTTTTTTTCCCAAAGGGATATGTCTTGGGAGTATCATATTCAAATTTGAGGTCATAATAGCGAAAATTGGCGGAGTTCTGATTTTTTTAGTGAAAAAAGTGCGTCTTTTTTTGGTTTTTATTGGTTTGTCAATTTTTTAAAATACTGTTCCGTTTCGTTTTTTCATGAAATCAAACTCAAACAAACCCAAACAAACCCAAACCCACTCCCAACTACGATCCTCATCCAGACTTCTAGATATCTACTCCACGATCTACAATAAAAATTTCAAAAGTCAACTTTTCAGCTATTCGTGATATCCGATTAAGTGGCCGTCCGCATCATACCCCAAAAGCAAGAAAGGCGACTATTTTTTTTGGTCACCACGTGCGACAGCGATGTCCATTTTTCCTCATTTTTTTCCCTCTTCCTTATCGATTTTCCTTCCGGCCATCCAAGCGGAAGGATAAAGACAGAGACCCAGAAAAAGCGATGGAAACGCAGAATCAACCATGAGAGTAGGTTGATGGAGAGAGAAAGAGAAGACTGGAGAATCCACAGGTTGGCCTGTACGAATCAGTGCCGGCTACTGGGTATTTCAATATTGGGTCGATGAATAAGGGATCGGCTGTCTAGATGTCTGACTGTGGACCCACCCGTCGAGGGGTTCCAAAAAAAAACATCAAAAGCCATGAAGAAAGGGGAAAGAAAAAGGTGGAAATACCAGAGGCAGAAAAGTTGGGGTCCGTGAGATTTGCCGAAGGACTTAGGGTGCTCCGTTGGGTTAAGCCGTAGACCCTCAAACTTTCATCAGCCTTCCTCATACTTTTGTAAAATAGTCTTCTGGTACTCAGGGACTGTCGTCAACTCTTGGCGAGACTGCCTGGATCCCTTTTGGGTGCACCGAGACCAGGCTGCGATCTTGAAGGCCTTGAGGGTTGAAGGTGGTTTGGGGTTGGTTTAGGGGTGGTTTGGGGGGTGCAAAAGTTAAATTGGTGAAATAGTTGTGGACTGGACTCTTATCAAGGATACAGCAGGTGCTAGTAGCTTGAAGACGGAAGCTTCTCGACTTCAAGAACTGGTATCTTAGAGAAAAGTCCTTCTGCACCCCCAACCCAACCCTCCAGCCGTGAGAAACTGAAAATTTGACGCTAATTTATGTGCCGATTAATTGCTAATTAAGGCCCTTTTTTTGGCCAAATTAAATTGGCCTGGGTGCATAGATGTGAAACCGTCGTCAAAGAGGAAGAGTGCTAGAAGAAGGGGTAGTTGGGGGTTGGATACTTTTTTGGACCAAGCAAGTTTTCTCCCAACTGGAGTCTTCCAGTTCTTTCCCCCATCTACCTTCGGTCGAACGTTCAGCTTTTCTCTCTTGGGCAGTCGACCGTGCTTTTTTTTTTTAGTCATCTGGTCACTTGGTCTCGGCTGGTGATTTCTTTTTTCTCATCTTCTTTCTTCTTCTTGTTCTTGTTCGCTCGGAACTTGCGAGAATCTCGGAACCCTGGAGACTCGATCGTGGAAAGCGTACCCGACCCGAAAACTTTAGCTTTCCTTTCTTTCCGAGCTTCGAGCCTTTAATCGTCCCTGGCGGACTGGTAAGCCGTATCGAGATTTCTGGTGGACGGAGTTCTACCTGGACTTATCAAATGTCTCGGTCAACCGTAACTGGGTTTATTCGAAGCTAGTTTGCGTTTGGGCAAAGGCAATGGATATCTGGGCTTCGTGATCATTAACCCAAACAAACCTTATCAAATGCAAACGACCCCAAACAAACCTAATCAAACCCAACCAAACCCAAACAAAACCAAACAAAGGCTACCTAGCTTTCTAGAATATTAACCCTCCCATGAACTCCATCACCAGTAATCAGGCATCCAGCATCCCAAAATGCTGATATCGAAATTCTGTGCAGCGAAAGACATTCTTCAAGGGTTCCTACATCCTAGCACGTAAGTCCAGTCTTGTTTCGACAAATTTCCATTAGGATTTGTTTGGGTTTGTTTGGCTTCACCGTCAGAAGAGCATTTGGGTTCGTTTGGGTTCGTTTGGGTTAACCATCAGAAGCGCATTTGGGTTCGTTTGGGTTTGTTTGGGTTAACCATGAGAACTGAGAATTGGCAAGTGCATCAAGGATATCCGTGGTCGTTCCTAGACTAAAAGCTAGTGTTTCAGAGGCCGGAGGTTTCAGGCCTAGGTCCGAGTTCTAGGAAAAGCAGAAAACAAACAACGGCTGACGGCTGGTCTGATGGCGGTGCAGCGGAGCGTATACCGAAGAGAGCGAAAAGAAGGTGAGCCCGGATGAGGGCCGTTGGTGCTGTTGAGGCTGTAGGTTTGAAAAGTGAGGGTGCGACGACGAGCTCGTATTATAGCCAAGAGGCGAGACGCCGAGAGGACCGGAAAGAACGAGTGAGAAAGAGGGTCTCTGTATTCGCCTCTCCGCTTCCGCCAAAGAAAAGAGCCCGGGCCCGGCTCGAAACAAAAGAGTTCAAGCTTGAAACAGAAATCCCTCAATGCTGCCTCCCTTGAAGCATCAACCACCCCAACCTCCAACCCTAGCTTCCTTCAACCCTCCAAGCTTTTCCTCCCTCTTTCCTGACTTGGCTCACTCTGCTGGATAAATATTGTCCCCTTGCACCATGAACGCTTTACTTTCGCATTACTACACGCCGCTGTTAATATTAACGGTTCGTCGAACCTTGTTTTTCTCCGGGCTTTAACAGCACCGCCTCCAACCCCAACCCCTAAACCCAAACAACCCCCAACCAACTCCCAACCAACCCCCAATCCCCAATCCCACCCCCATCCTTCTCTTTCTTCCGGTCCTCAACTTCGCTACCTTGATTCAACCCTCTTGAGTGCGCCTCGTTTTTTCTTTTTTTTTTCTTTTTTTTCTCCACTTTTTTTTCGGTGCAAAAAAATGGGCATGTGCCGCGACAATTTTTCTCAATCGTTTCGCCATTTGTTCGCCTCTTCATACACAACAACAACAGCCCCCAACCCAAACCCTGGCCCATCAGCTACTGCGCAACCGAATTATTGTGTTTCTCATTAGTGGGCACGATGCGGAAAACGCGATGTTGATTGCATCTTTTATTTTTTACGCCGAAAGTGTTTTGGGTAGGGGAGGGGGTTGGGGGTTGGAAGAAGGTTTTGTAGCTTTTCGCTGATGCATGGCTTTGAGGTATCTCGGAAAGAATCTTGCTTAAAAATGGCTGTGGCGAATCAAATGGACGAGCGTCCAGGCTTGATGCGAAAAGAAACTCTGGGTCTGGGGGAGGGGAGGGTTGATGGATTAAGTTTTTTACGGTCATTTTGAATCAAGCACGTTTGGGAACGGTTTTTTAATGCTTTTTGATTACGTAACGTGAGAACGTGTTCACGATGGTGACGAAATGAAATTGTTTATTTGGATTACGAAAAATGGAGATGTTTGTTGATTGTGGTGGATCGTAAGAGGGAAATAAAACTCGAAAGGGATCGAAACAGCGATCAGACGAATTTTTACTAAATTATGCGATATCATGGACGATCGAATGTAATTATATAAGATTATTTACAAATTATTCTAAATAATAGAAAATCATCCACAATCCTTCGAAATAATTGAAAAAGCATAAAATCATTTATTTACAATTTTGAAATAATACGAAATACCATAAATCGATTAAAATCTCTTAAATAACAAATAACAGAAATCTAAACCCGAAGAAACCCAAACGTGAAAATACAAAAAATCATAGGGAGAAAAACACACACACATATATTTTTTTTCCTCCAATAAGGCAAACGTCAGTAACTCGTTCCAATCGATGCAAGATAGAACGTCAAGATTAATTAAGAATAACCTCCCCCCCTCCACCAGCAGATAGTACTACGCGGTGACGGCGTCTGTCCCGATGACGTTTTTGGTTATCGGGTCATTCGTTCGCGCTGGGTCGTTGTTCCTCAACCTTTCGTGTAACCCACTTTCCGTAAATGTGAATCTCACCGATGCGGTGGAGCCTCCGATCAACCCCTGTAGTAGGTATTGGGTTACGTATAAATGCAGACAAAACCGCCGTGCGACGATCGATTCGAGCGTTACACTTCGAGTGATCGTACGCTCGGAAATATCCAAACCCTGACGAACCTCGTTTGGCCTAAAATCGAAAATGCGTTTTTGCCCCCCCCCCCCCCCCCCCCCCCCCCCCCCCCCCCCCCCCCCCCCCCCCCCCACGCCCCCCCCCCCCCCCCCCCCCCCCGTTTTACCACAATTCCCCTCCCCTGCTCAAACTCCAACTTCTCAAATCCCCATTTGCCCCAAAGCCCCAGAGCCCCAATTTGCCACCCCCCAAAGCCCCAATTGCCCCAACTTTCCCCCAATCCCCATTTAGCCCAACATTTCCAATCCCGATTTACCTCAACCTTCCCCCCTCCCCCTCGACTGCCTCTCGATGACGCTTTACCCCACCCAGCGGCGATTTACCCCTAGAAAATGGTCGAGAAAGAAGACCGCGTGCCCGTGTCGAATTTCCGGTGGCGTAGTTCGCGTGGTGAATAATTAGGAATAGACGTCGAATTACGGTGTCTCTCGGATTAATTAAAACCAGCAGCAGCAGCAGCAACAGCAACAGCTCGACCGTGGGGTATACGGGGTGGGGGAATGGGGGAAACGGTTTGGGGGAATGGGGGAACCGGTTTGGGGGAATGGGGCTTGTATGGGGATATTCGGAGGTTGGCCGATTTTCAGGGCGCATCGCCAGCGTGGCAGATTACACCGACAGAGAGAAAAGGGAGGAAACGCGCGCCGGCTGCATGAGTTTCAATTTACGTTTCGTCCGGTTAATGGCCCGAATGCCGATGAATGCGAGCGTGGATCGTCGAACGCCAATGCAAAAATGGCAGTCGCGGAAGGTTCCGCGTTCAGTGGGGTTTTGTGGGCTGGGGCATTCACTGGGGCGATTCTGGGGGGATTCTGGGGTGATTCTGGGATGGGCTGGGGCGTTCACTGGGGTTTTGTGGGGCGATTGGGGGGCTCGGGGGTGGATACGCCAGGCCGAAAGACAAAACAGCCGGCAGTAACTCCAATCAATCGGCCCTCGCATCCACCAACGATATATTGGAAAATTAAGCCTCCCGCCAACCCCCTACCAATCGAGTACTGTCTCTCAACTGAGGTACTCTCGCGGTCGAACGATACTCTTGCTCGTGTTATACGTCATGAGGACTCCACGATTACCCTCGCCTTTCCTGAAGCCGTTGACGCTCCTCGCGTATCAACTCGCCTGGTGTCAATGTCGGTTGGGTCGTTGGGTGATGGTGATGGTTTCGTGACGCTCAAGTGGTACCTCGTGATTGTGAAGGTCTAGATATATAGATGAGGAGTTTTGGGAGGATGAAGACGGTCAAGTACTAAGCTGTGTAAATGGATTCGTTTGGGTTTGTTTGGGTACTGGAAAGTTTCAAGACTGGAACATCCAAAACTGGAATTTCATGATCCGGAACTTTCAGAACTGGAATTTCCTGAACTGGAACTTCCAGACCTAGAATTACCAGAACTAGAATTTCCAGAACTAGAAATTCCAGAACTAGAACTTCTAGAACTGGAATTTCCAGAACTGGAACAGAACAGATCCTGAATTTCCTAGAAATTTGCAACTGGACTTCTACAGACCGGTCTATGATCAAGCACGACCTGGACCTAAACTTTCGAAATGGATAACCCAATCTAAATTTCTCCAGCCAATCTTCGTATCTGTAGAAGTAACGAATATCTAGGCTTCTGCATCGACTATCCGTATCCAGACTTCTGAAATACTAATCTTCATCAAGACATCTCAAATATCGATTTCCAAACGACATCTGAACGACAATCAACCAGACTCCGTGCCCTATTAATTCCTCGGGCAAAAGCCAAAAACCCCATTGACCTAACCAATCCCTGGGGTGTCCAGAATCGTGCGAAATTTAACGCCCAGTTGAGCCTCCACGGCCTGAGCTGGATATCGAGCGGATTTAATCGACAATATGAAAAATGGTAGGGGGGTGTTAGCCTGGGGGCGAAAATTAATTAGATCGGTCTCGGGTTTGTTTCTTTGTGCATTTTCCCTCGCCCTCTCTCGCTTTGTCGTTGTTTTTTTCCTCCCCCCTCCACCCGACCTTCTTCTTCCTTCATCCGTTCAAGCTTGACCTATCGTCTTAATTTGAATGGAAAGTCGGAGAAAGCAATTAAGTCGGGCCGCAAAATTTCACGCGAATCTGAGTCGTCGTCGTCGTCGTCGTAGTCGTCGATGCGCACGCGCTCAGCTTCTCTTGGCGAATCTTTACGGAATCCGGGCTACTTCTTTTCCATTAAACTGCTTTCCGTTCGGTCGCCCGACCGGGCACCATTAACCTGCTCACCCATCCGTTAAAATAGACCGTGCCGGGGGGGGGGGGGGGGGGGGCCCAAGGGGGGG